>JAXCMG010000043.1:444937-470249 GCA_034642415.1 Podarcis siculus
TATTATTATTATTATTATTATTATTATTATTATTATTATTATTATTACCCACTCATGAATCTATGCAAAATAGTTCACGGGGTAATTTTCAGAAGGCTTCCTGCAAAGACTGGCAGCCTTCGACATCACTCCTAGGTAGTGAGCCAGTGTGCTGGAGCAGTTAGAGTGCCAGACTAGGACCCGGGAGACCAGGGTTCGAATCCCCGCTCAGCCATGAAGCACACTGAGTGCGCCCATCACTGCCTCTCAGCCTAAGCTACCTCACAGGGTTGGGATGGATTGAAAAGGAGGGGGAGACCTGTATGCACACCACTTTGGGCTCCTTCTGAGGAAAAAAGTGGGTTAAGACAAATAAGTAGAGGGAGACAACCTGGAGGGTAGGACAGATGGCCAGTCCTTGATTTCCTTTCCCCCACCTCTCTTCCCAGTTCAACAGCTTTGAGCAGCTCTGCATCAACTTCACCAACGAGAAGCTGCAGCAGTTCTTCAACCACCACATGTTTGTGCTGGAGCAGGAAGAGTACAAGAAAGAAGGGATCGAGTGGGTCTTCATCGACTTCGGCATGGACCTCCAGGCCTGCATCGACCTCATCGAGAAGGTGCCTCCTTGCCTCCGGCACGCCCTCCTTAGTCCCCAAAGGGCAACTTTCATTCATTTACGCCTAAGTTGGGGCAATTGCCTCCCAGAGTGGGCAAGGCTGTCGATAGGTAGGGCAGTAAGAGATTGTAAAGGTAAAGGGACCCCTGACCATTAGGTCCAGTCGTGGCCGACTCTGGGGTTGCAGCGCTCATCTTGCTTAACTGGCCATGGAGCCGGCGTCCTGCTTCCGGCTCATGTGCCCAGCATGACCAAGCCACTTCTGGCGAACCAGAACAGCGCACGGAAACGCCATTTACCTTCCCACCATAGCGGTACCTATTTATCTACTTGCACTTTGACGTGCTTTCAAACTGCTAGGTTGGCAGGAGCAGGGACCGAGCAACGGGAGCTCACCCCGTTGTGGGGATTCGAACCACTGACCTTCTGATCGGCAAGTCCTAGGTTCTGTGGTTTAACCCACAGCGCCACCCGTATTCCTAAGAGATTGTGGAATCATGGAATTGTGGGGTTGAGACTCCCAGAGTCATCCCCCTGCAGTGAACAGCTAAAGAATCTCTTCCAGGGGGTGATCCAACCTCTGTTTAAAAACTTCCAATGATTACTAGATCTGTCTATTTCTCTTCCATCTCAGTTTCACATGTGCCACAATCATAGGCCTGTTCCATACCATGGATTTTTCAAAAGAATGCATGGGAAATTTGCATTTGTCCACCTTTCATGCACAATTCTTTCCCCCGGAAATGTGCGTTTTTGCATCCTCTTCAGCACCCAGCTCCAAAATATGCATCCCCCCCCCACATTTTTAAAATGTAAAATGCATTCAGTGGTACCTTGGTTCTCAAACTTAATCCGTTCCGGAAGTCCGTTCCAAAACCCAAGCGTTCCAAAACCAAGGCGCTCTTTCCCATAGAAAGTAATGCAAAACGGATTAATTCGTTCTAGACTTTTTAAAATAACCCATAAAACAGCAATTTAACATGAGACCATTGATCCATAAAATGAAAGCAATAATCAATGTACTATACTATAAAATAAATAAGACAGTATTATAAATGATAAAAATTAAAATTAATTTTTTTTCTTACCTGCACTGATGATAGTCATTGCTTTTATCCATTTCCGCAGTCACACAATCAATCGATCAGTAGCTGAACTGGGTTCCACACGGTCAGAAAAACAAATTAACCGAAAAAGCCTCAGAAACAAAACTACAAAATAAATAGCAAAAACAAAAGCGGCAAACTTAAACCGTTCCGGAAGTCTGTTTGACTTCCGAAATGTTTGAAAACCAAGGCTTAGCTTCTGATTGGTGCAGGCACCCTGGAAACGAGCCAACAGCCGCATCAGATGTTTGGCTTCTGAAAAACGTTCAGAAATTGAAAAACCTACTTCCAGGTTTTTGGCGTTTGGGAACCAAGGCATTTGAGTACCAAGGCGTTTGAGAACCAAGGTACCAATGTATTTTTGTATACATTTATTGGTGCAGAGAATGCATGGTGACGTTCGGACTTCTGCAAAATCCACTTAATAGTTGTGTTCCAATCTGCACATTCAGTCTGGGACTGGCAAATCAAGCTGGCCCTTTTCCAAAAGCAGCCCGGACAAATTTCCCCTCCATCCCTAAGTAAGGGGACCTACCTGAGGTCATCTGGATGCCCTGACTTATGAACCTGTTGCCTCCACAATCTGCGCAGTCAGAGTATTTCTTTCTCAGTGTTGGAAGGTTTTTAAGCAGAGCTTGGATGGCTGCCTGCCAGGGATTCTTCTTGTGTTGCAGCGGGCTGGACTAGATGGCCCTTCTGACTCTACCATTCTTCGATTACATCCCGCTGCTGCTCTTTATGGTGAATGCCATAAAGAGAAGCGCCGTGGTTCAGTGGTGGAATACCTGCTTTCCAAGCCCTGGCCTCTCTCTGTGCTGGGCCTGGGGGTAACCCATGAAACGCGGTCCAGGACCGGTCCAGAATCCGAAGGTTCTGCTGGGAGACAGTCCAGCAGGGCCAAGGCAGGACACGAGGCAGGAAACCAGGCAAGGACTGGTACAGGATCTCAGGCAGGATTTAGCATACAGCAATATTGCTCGTGCAACCTGGGGCAGGGTCCGACAGCCTTTTACCTTCGTTGGGGTAGCGGCCGGTCCTGATCCCCTGGCGACTCACCTCCCTGTTTCGCCCGAAGGCGAGCACTCCTGCGAGTACTCAGGTCTCTCCTTCTCTCAGACCACAGTCTCTGCAGCTCGGGAGACGTTGGTGGGTTACTAGACCCAGAGGCCGCCTCAGCCTCCCCTGACCAAACTGGTAGTGGAGCAGCTGTAAGTGATGGCCCAGCTGGAGGCAACGAGGTAATCCCCGCATCTGGAGCCAGGCTCAGGCCCCTGACTCGGCCCAGCTGGGGTTTGTTGCAGGGGAACCTGTACAGACTGGGACTCTTCAGGATCTGGCCCCAGACTTGGTTCAGATGATGCCTGAGGCAAAGGATCTGGTGCAGACTGAGTCTCCTCTGGTTCCAAGTCTGAGCCTGAGTCCCAGGCCATCACACTCTCCCTGCTCAGCCTCTGTGCCATCAAAATCCTGGGGGGCCACTGCTGGTCCGTGTAGGCAGTATTGAGCTAGGTGGACCCAATGGCCTAGCTCAGTATAAGGCAGCTTCCTCTGTCCATAGCAAATGGCCACGGAGCGGAGCTGCCTGCTAGTGCCTTGTCCTCCTTGCCCTCCATCCCCTGACGCCTGGTCCTCTTCCACAGCCCATGGGCATCATGTCCATCCTGGAGGAGGAGTGCATGTTCCCCAAGGCCACGGACATGACCTTCAAGGCCAAGCTGTACGATAACCACCTGGGCAAGTCGGCCAACTTTGGGAAGCCGCGCAACATCAAGGGCAAGCCGGAGGCCCATTTCTCCCTCATGCACTATGCCGGCACCGTCGACTACAACATCAACCACTGGCTGCAGAAGAACAAGGACCCCCTCAATGAGACGGTGGTGGGGCTCTACCAGAAGTCGTCCCTCAAGCTCCTGGCTCATCTCTTCGCCAACTACACCGGATCGGATGCACGTAAGGGAGGGAACGGAAGGGGGCAAGTCCGGGCTGCCCACATCCCAAACTCCATTCCGGTCCATGCGATTGGATCTACAGAAAACCAAAGGCTCTGGTTTGGAGTCATTCGCTTTGATACTATGGCAGCCCAGTGACCCTCAGTCAGCGCGGCCGTTGGAGTGTGGGACTAGGACCTGGGAGATTGGGGTTTGAATTCCCGCTCTGCCGCAAGGTTTCCTGGGTAATGTTGGGCCTGTCGCTCGCTCTCAGCCTGACCTACCAGGGCACGCGAACGAAAGCAAAACACAAACTGGGAGCCTGCCCACAAACACCGGCATTGCGATGAAAGCAAAACAGTGTTATGTATTTGTAATAAAAATCAGCAGCCCTTCGTCAGCCTCGTGCCCTGCCCTTGTCTCAGCACATATAGTTTCAAGCCAGCCGCCAATAATTCGTGGCAGTCCTCTCCAACCATGTAGATATTTGAGCGGTAGTGGGGGAAGCAGGGACTCTCTCCTGTTGGATCCCACGCCTCCCTGATTAATGCATTTCGGTATTTCTTCACCTATACTCACCCTTTAGGCTGCATCTTGAATCCCCGTTTTTCTCTCTCCAAACAGCTCCTGATTCCAAGGGGAAAACGACCCACAAAAAGAAGGGTTCCTCCTTCCAGACCGTGTCTGCTCTGCACCGGGTGAGGATATCCTGAGGCCTGCTTCCTTGGAGAGGCTGGCCCTCCAGATGTTTTGGGACTACAACTCCCATCATCCCTGACCATTGGTCCTGTTAGCTAGGGATGATGGAGGGCCAAGTTTGGCCATGCCTTATCTAGAGGTTGGCCAAGCCTGCCTTGTGGCCTCCAATCCCCTTTTCTCATCCCCCTTCCTGTCTCCAGCAAAACTATAACTCCTTTTCTCTGCCTGCTTTCCTTCCCCGTCAATCAAATCCATCTGCCCATCCTCTTCCTTGCCTGCCTGGACACCTCTCCTCTTTCATAAAACTCGCTCCATCTCAATTACCTGCCTGCCTTTCCCAGTTGTCCTTCCTCGCCTCTCCCCTTCCTCCATCCCATCTCAACTCACCTGCTCTTCCTTTCTTACCCAGGAGAACCTCAACAAGCTGATGACCAACCTGCGCTCCACCCACCCTCACTTTGTGCGCTGCATCATCCCCAACGAGACCAAGTCTCCAGGTGAGATCCCAGGTCCCTCTTGTATGATGTGCCTTTGGGGCCCTAGCACTCTCACGCTCTCCTGGACTCCCATCAGTCCAAGCCAGCACGGCCAATGGTCAGGGGTGGTGAGAGCTGTATTCCTTGGGGAAGTCTTGTAGCTCAGTGGTAGAGCCACCTGCCTTGCATGCTGAAGGTTGCAGGTTCAATCCCTGGTGTCTCCAATTAGGGTTTCCATTGTAACTGGGGTAACCCCAGTGAGAGAGATTTTTTGAAGTATTTTAAGTGGTTTGGAAATGCTTTTAAATCACTAGATTAAAGTGCTTATGTGGTAGGGACCGATTTCCCCCATTCATGCACCCTTCCCCTTTCTCCTGCCCTCTCAGGTGTGATGGACAACCCCTTGGTCATGCACCAGCTGCGCTGTAACGGGGTACTGGAGGGGATTCGGATCTGCCGGAAGGGGTTCCCCAACCGGATCCTCTACGGGGACTTCCGGCAAAGGTAGGCTTAACTCTCAAGTGGTGAAGACGGATGATGCTTCAGAAAAGCTGAGAGTGTCACTGGGGGAAGGTACATGAATATGGGGGTGCCCCGAGCACAATGGGGCAACGTCGGAGGGAAGTTGCCTGCATGGCAGTTCATTGTCAGGGTTATGTCTGCTCAGTTCAAAAAGAAAATGCATTCTGCCTTTTATACAATCCTAGAATTGTAGAGGTGGAAGGGACCCCAAGGACCATCTAGTCTAACCCTCTGCGGTGCAGAAATCATAGCTGCACATACAGCCCTGCCTTGGTTGTCAAATGCTCTGGAACTTGGGCGTTTTGGCTCCCAAACGCCATAAACCCGGAAGTGATTGTTCCGGTTTGCAAACATTCTTTTGGAACCCGAATGTCCGACGGGGCTTCCACGGCTTCTGATTAGCTGCAGGAGCTTCCTGCAACCAACCAGACGCCGCGGTTTGGTTTTCAAACGTTTTGGAAGTCGAACGGACTTCCGGAACGGATTCCGTTTGACTTCCAAGGTATGACCGTAAAGACATTTATATACCGCTCGACCATCAACATTTTATCCAAATGTAAAAGGTACTCACGGTACAGTCCTTAAATGATTTTAGCGTTGGGAGAATTGACCGCTAATGCCTCACAGTCTCGCAGCTTCGTACCAGCAAAGGAAGCGTTCTATCCGTTGCGTCGCAGCTCCAACCCCCTCGCTCTCGGAGCTCAAAACAGAGCTTGCCGGGGGGGGAGAGCCCGCTTTTGGCTCCCGCTGGATCCCACGTCCTCAAAATGCTTGATTTGAGGTTTTTCCTGGGGGTCCGCTACGCTGGAGCGGTTTTCCCCCACCTTTGATGTACCGAGGTCTCCATCAACCGGAAGCCCCCGATCATCAACATTTTCAAGTGGTTCTGTGGGGAACTTTGAAGTCCTCTTGAACATTCCTACCCAAATCTCTGGTTTCTTGAGATTTAGGCATGGGCAACACCTTTCCAAACTTGCTTTCACGGTCATGAGGACTAGAAACTCGATGAGAGAGAGAAAGATGAGATTGTCTGGGTCCGAGTATTCTGCCACAATTTAGTTGTGAAACATACACGGTCCTGGCCTTTGATCTGAGCATCTGCCCATGCTGAGAGGATAAAGCCCAGGGAAGGGAAGCTGTCAGGGGTTATTTAGCGCTGCTTCCTTTCCTCTTTCCCAGATACCGCATCCTGAACCCGGCCGCCATCCCTGAAGGCCAGTTCATCGACAGCAGGAAGGGGGCAGAGAAGCTGTTGAGCTCCCTCGATATCGACCACAACCAGTACAAATTTGGGCACACTAAGGTGAGAGGCATATGGGACGCGGGTGGCGCTGTGGGTAAAACCTCAGCGCCTAGGACTTGCCAATCGCATGGTCGGTGGTTCGAATCCCCGCGGCGGGGTGCGTTCCCGTCGTTCGGTCCCAGCGCATGCCAACCTAGCAGTTCAAAAGCATGTCAAAGTGCAAGTAGATAAATAGGGACCGCTTACCAGCGGGAAGGTAAACGGCGTTCCGTGAGCTGCGCTGGCTCGCCAGATGCAACTTGTCATGCTGGCCACGTGACCCGGAAGTGTCTGCGGACAGCGCTGGCTCCCGGCCTCTAGAGTGAGATGAGTGCACAACCCTAGAGTCTGGCAAGATTGGCCCGTACGAGCAGGGGTACCTTTACCTTTACCTTAAGGTGAGAGGCGTGATGAGCCACTTCCTCACCAGGAAAAGGCAGTGACATCATCATTCCGGGCCGCGCTGTTGATTGGCTCTTCACAACAGAGGAGGGCTAGGGCTAATCTTGTGTTGGGGTATGTGTTTTCTCCGCTGTCAAGGTTCCTGGTGAGGTTTGGCTTGGCTGTGACACACAAACACCAGTGCAGGACCCAAATTTCAACATGTACAGAGCAGGGTGACCGAGATCATATAGGCCCAGTAGCAACCTGGTAACCTGTGTAGGGACCTGAGCACAGGTTGTTTTTCTTAATAATAGAAAACCCCCACAATGCTCTCTTTTTTTGCCCAGGTGTTCTTCAAGGCTGGTCTCCTGGGTCTGCTGGAGGAGATGAGGGACGAGCGTCTCTCTCGCATCATCACCCGCATCCAGGCCCAGTCCCGCGGAGTCCTCGCCAGGATAGAAGTCAGGAAGATCATGGAAAGGAAGTGAGTCCCTTAGTGGATTTTTCCAGAATTTTTAGGTGTGGTTAGATGGGGAATGGCTTGGGCATGTTGGAGCTCTCTGGCAAGAATTAGCTATTGGGGAGAAATCCAGTCCTCATTTAAAAGTGAACCTGCCCAATTCACGGATACTGAAACTGAGCTGGTCATCCTTCAAGATTCACAGCTCCCCGAATTTTGCAAATGCCATTCTCCAGGCAAGTAATGTGCCCCAAAATGCATATAGCAGGGTGAAGTGTGCAGAGAAACACACATATTAGTGGAAATAAATACATTAATATTAAGCTGTGCATAAAAGGGGTTGCAGTAGGCAAAATTGCATACTCTCACAGTAAACATTCGCTGGTGAATTTTCGCGAGGGATTTTCTAAAAAAATAATTGCAAACTAATGTGGAGAATTGAACGAGGGGAAATTGGGAGGCTGAGAGACACCAAAATAGACAGACTCACTCCTCCCCTAGTCAGAACTAGGTGGACCCAGGAAACTGCTCACATACAAACTAAGCCTATCTGTATAATCTTGAGGGCTATAAAATTTATAGATTACATTCTCAGGATACGGAATTCTGTGCTTCCTGCACTGAATGCAACTGCAGAACGGTGGAATAATCCTAACCTTGCTTGTTGCAAGTGAGCCTCCTGTTTCAGGCAGGGCTGCGTGGTCTCCACTTGGCGAGGTGGCCTTTTCTGTGTTCTGTACCCTGACGTGTCCTCCCTCACCATGCCACCCCAAACTCTCCCCTTCTCTGATTTGCAGGGAATCGCTGCTGGTGATCCAGTACAACATCCGGTCCTTCATGGTGGTCAAGAACTGGCCTTGGATGAGGCTCTACTTCAAGATCAAGCCTCTGCTGAAGAGCGCGGAGACCGAGAAGGAGATGTTGGCCATGAAAGAGGAGTTTGCCAAGCTGAAGGAGGCTCTGGAGAAGTCGGAGGCCCGGAGGAAGGAGCTGGAGGAGAAGATGGTCTCCCTGCTCCAAGAGAAGAACGACCTCCAGCTGCAAGTGCAGGCTGTAAGTTGGGGCGATGGGGCAATATTAATATTAATAATAATAATAATAATAATAATAATAATAATAATAATAATAATTTATTATTTATACCCCGCTCATCTGGCTGGGCTTCCCCAGCCACTCTGGGCAGCTTCCAAAAAAAAGATAAAATACTGTAATACATCAAACATTAAAAGCTTCCCTAAACAGGGCTGCCTTCAGATGTCTTCTAAAAGTCTGGTAGTTGTTGTCTTTGACATCTGGTGGGAGGGCGTTCCACAGGGAGGGCGCCACTACCGAGAAGGCCCTCTGCCTGGTTCCCTGTAACTTGGCTTCTCGCAGTGAGGGAACCGCCAGAAGGCTCTCGGAGCTGGACCTCAGTGTCCGGGCTGAACAATGGGGGTGGAGATGCTCCTTCAGATATATTGGACTGAGGCCATTTAGGGCTTTCAAGGTCAGCACCAACACTTTGAATTGTGCTCGGAAACGTACTGGGAGCCAATGTAGGTCTTTCAAGACCGGTGTTATGTGGTCTTGGCGGCCGCTCCCAGTCACCAGTCTAGCTGCCACATCCAACAAAGATACTATTTGACCTTCTCCCTTAACCGCGAAAGGCAAAGTGGCTGAAAAGCACCATGAACCCTGGGTTTCACAGTAAAGCCTTGGGCGTGTCTTCTTCCTTCGCCAGGAGCAAGACAACCTTGCAGACGCAGAAGAGCGCTGTGACCAGCTGATCAAGAACAAGATTCAGCTGGAGGCCAAGGTGAAGGAGCAGACGGAAAGGCTGGAGGACGAGGAGGAGATGAACGCCGAGCTGACGGCCAAGAAGCGGAAGCTGGAGGACGAGTGTTCGGAGCTCAAGAAGGACATTGATGACCTGGAGTTGACCCTGGCCAAAGTGGAGAAGGAGAAGCACGCCACGGAGAACAAGGTGAGCGGGATGGAAGCGAAATCTGTCTTCGCTATGTTGTGCAAGGAGCTTTTGCTACTATCAGTTGGGTCTGGATTAAGGTTGGCAGCCGGGAGAGTTGATTCTCCATGAGATTCCTGCACTGGGTAGACTTAGAGTTTTCCTTTGGGAACCTCCAACCTTTGTTGTGTTCCATTCAGTGCCACCTTGAATTTTGCCTACATCCACCTTCTTCTGCTTTGGCGATCACTTGTAGCCGAGTGAGATTGTCTTCCATAAACACGGTTTTAACAATGAGTCTGTAAGTGACTGTGGAGGCCAATTCTAGATCCACACGTCCTTCCATAGTGGGGACATTGGTTTCCAGGCAGGGGTTGATCACGGTGAGTGTTTGCCAAATGCACCTTCCTCTTAGCACGTTTCTCCCTTGCGTCCTGAGTTCGAGCGTCTTCAAAGCCCAGGACGCCTTTGGTAAAGGCTGTTCTCCAGTTGGAGCACTCGCAGGCCATTGTTTCCCAATTGTTGGTGTTTAAACTACATTTTAAAGATTTGCCTTGAGAGAGTCTTTAAACCTCTTTTGTTGATCACCAGTTTCCATTTTTAAGTTGGGAATAGAGTAGCTGCTTTGGAAGACGATAATCAGGCATCCAAACAACATGACTAGTCCAACAAGGTTGATGTTGAAGAATCATTGCTTCGACACTAGTGATCTTTGCTTCTTCCAGTACACTGACATTGGTTCACCTGCCCAAGTGATGTGTAAAAATTTTCTGAGACGCTGTTGATGGAATCTTTTGAGGATTCTATCTAATAACTCAAAATTATAATATGCCAATAGGCTAAGAACCTCACAGAGGAGATGGCTGGCCTGGACGAGATCATCGTGAAGCTAACCAAGGAGAAGAAAGCTCTCCAGGAGGCCCACCAGCAAGCCTTGGATGACCTACAAGCTGAGGAAGACAAGGTCAACACCCTTACGAAAGCCAAGGTCAAGTTGGAACAGCAAGTGGACGATGTAAGTGCATCGACTGCAGCACTCGCAGGGGAGACGGCCTGTTATTTTTCACACCTTCCTTGAAGGAGTTGGAGGTGTTCAGTGTAGTAAAAAAAAAACCCCCCACACAACTACATTGTTGATCTTAGGAGTAGCAATTCCTTTCTCAGTTTCTGGATTCAGGGTCTCACTGTCTTTGCTCAACAGCTGGAGGGATCACTGGAGCAAGAGAAGAAAATCCGGATGGACCTGGAACGAGCCAAGAGGAAGTTGGAAGGGGACTTGAAGCTGACCCAAGAAAGCATCATGGACCTGGAGAACGACAAGCAGCAGTTGGACGAGAAGCTGAAGAAGTAGGGCTGCTTTAGTTTATCACTAACTCCCCGCCTCCCTTTTGTTGTGGATAGTTGTGCTCCTGCTGCCTGCCCCTCTGTGGTTGGATGTAGCAAGTTGGTTCTTGTCTTCCCCAGGAAAGACTTTGAGCTCAACGCACTCAATGCTAGAATTGAAGATGAGCAATCCTTGGCCATCCAGTTGCAGAAGAAGCTCAAAGAGCTACAGGTAAAAGGTTGATGGCAGGGTGGTGTGCATTGAAGCCAACTTCACTGGTGTGGTCTCTCTCCCCCTCTGTCTGTTTGTCTGTCTCTCTCTGTGTGTGTATATAACCCAGGACCAAAATGAGGCATATTTTTGGGTAGAGGATAGCTGCTTCTAACAGAGCAATAACTTTCGAGAAATTCTGTACCTCAAATATCTGCTGTGAGGAATGGGGATGTTATTAGCAACCATGTTAGCTTTACACTCTGCTCAGTTTTCTGCCATTTTTTAAAAAACCCACAAACCTCTCGCATTTAAATTGTATGCATTTCCCTCTAAAATATACACGTTTGCATGCACTTTCCTACGAAATGCATTTCCGGATGCAACCTTACGAACTGAGAATTGCATCGTTCATTCACTCCGAAGGATACAGTCGTACCTTGGATCCCACACGCCCTGGAACTCGGACGTTTTGGCTCCCGAACACTGTAAACCCGGAAGTGATTGTTCTGGTTTACGAACGTTCTTTTGGAACCTGGACATCCAATGGGGCTTCCAGGGCTTCTGATTGGCTGCAGGGGCTTCCTGCAGCCAATCAGAAGCCACAAATTGGTTTTTGAACGTTTTGGAAGTCGGAACGGATTCTGTTTGACTTCCAAGGTACGACTGTAACTGTTCCGATCCATGTATTAGTCTAGGAAGTGCAAATTGGGTCAGTCCACTGAAAGATTCAGATTGAATGGAATCCTCCAGTACCCCTAGATGTTATTGACCTTTGAACCTCCACGGAAGCTTCACGAATCTGGATCTAGGCTTTTGAAATGGAGGCCGCCGACAGAATTCCTGGAGCGTGCTTTTCTAGATCTTGCTGACAGATTGTCTCCCTCCTTCCCTGGTCCAGGCGCGGATCGAGGAGCTGGAAGAGGAGCTGGAGGCGGAGCGCACGGCCCGGGCCAAGGTCGAGAAGCAGCGCTCTGACCTCTCGCGGGAGCTGGAGGAGATCAGTGAGCGGCTGGAGGAGGCCGGCGGGGCCACCTCCGTGCAGATCGAGCTGAACAAGAAGCGGGAGGCGGAATTCCAGAAGATGCGCCGCGACCTGGAGGAAGCCACTCTGCAGCACGAGGCCACGGCGGCCACGCTCCGCAAGAAGCACGCCGACTCGGCGGCAGAGCTGGGGGAGCAGATCGACAACCTTCAGCGCGTGAAGCAGAAGCTGGAGAAGGAGAAGAGCGAGTTGAAGTTGGAGCTGGACGACGTGGCTTCCAACATGGAGCAGCTGCTGAAAGCCAAGGTTCTAAGCCAAAGAAAGGGGGCGGGGTTTGTTTAGGGTGGGGCAAGGCAGGTGATGTCATGGTCTGAGGGCGGAGTCTCGGTTTGCGGCGGGGTTGTAACACGGCGGGAGAACAACCAGGAGACATCGAACCGGTTGATTTGGACTGGGATACAGAGATAGGGAGGGGTTGAGATTCAGAGGGAGCACCCGTCATTCCAGACTTAAAATTAAAATTAAAATTGCTCCCTCCTCTGACCGGGTGCTGCTGCTCTCCACTCACCGCTGCATTTATTACCCGACAACTCTTCTCGCTGTTGGGTTTCAGGCCAACCTGGAGAAAATGTGCCGCACCTTTGAGGACCAAATGAACGAGCACCGGGCCAAGTCCGAGGAGAGTCAGCGAATGGTCCATGACCTTACCTCTCAGCGAGCTAAGCTCCAGACTGAGAACGGTGAGTAGGGAAGGCTGATGCACCCTCAGTTCATACGAAGTCTTTTTCCTGAAGATTGAATTTAGGACATTTTGCATGCGAGGCTGGTGCTCTTACCACTGAGCTAAAGCCCGTCTCCCATAGCTTGATGGCTGGCCCTTCTTGACAGTTTTCTGCTTTAGCCATTTCTCCTCCATCTTTGCTCAGATGCAACCAGGTTTCCACCTACCTAAACTTCCATCCATCCATCCTTTCAAAGTTTTCTTTCTTTCTTTCCTTCCTGCCATGGCCTACTTTCATGACCCCTCCCTCTTTTCCCTTTCTTTCAAAATGATTGCTCATACAGTGGTACCTCGGTTTTCAAACGTAATCCATTCTGGAAGACCGTTTGAGTTCCAAAACGTTTGACAACCGAGGCACAAAGGGCGGTCTGCAAATTGAGAAAATTGAAAAACACGCAGCAGAAGCCGTTCGACTTCTGAAGTGTGTTTGAAAATGGAAGCATTTACTTCCGGGTTTTCAGCGTTCGGGTTCCAAAATATTCGTCAATGGAGACATTCGAGAAACAAGGAAACCACTGTACCATTTTCATTTACTTTCCAAGCTAAAAATCAATATTCTGATGCTCCTCCCCACTCCAAAAGAAACCCTAGAATACATAAATGACCCAAGCTATCCTTGCCTCAACTCCTGACCCTGCAGAGGGGGAGGGGGGACCAGCTAGCAACTAACTACTATTTAAAAAAACAACCTAGTCCACCTAATTTGGAGTTCATCTTCAATGGCACCCTCTGTAGAACATTTTCTGAAGAGAAGCGTGTAGAGACAGACACAGTCAGCCTGTGGGGTGCCTGTTCAACATGGCTGCCAATTCCGATGACAACAAAACTCTCGGAGATAATGGATTCCTCCGCCCCAACTCTTCTCCCTAGGTGAATTATCCCGCCAGATGGATGAGAAGGACGCTTTGATCAACCAGCTGACGCGAGGGAAGCTGACGTACACCCAGCAACTGGAAGATCTGAAGAGGCAACTGGAAGAAGAAGCTAAGGTAAGGGGGGCGCAAAGAGGTTTGGGAAGGAAGTCCACAGGACTCAACGCGATGGGTAGATACTGGTCCTGTCAGGACTGACGGTCACCGAGACCACGTGGCTGTTCCCTTCCCCTCAGGCCAAGAATGCTCTGGCACATGCGCTGCAGTCGGCCCGCCATGACTGCGACCTTATGAGGGAGCAGTATGAGGAAGAAACGGAGGCCAAAGCGGAGCTTCAGCGCTCGCTGTCGAAGGCCAACTCCGAGGTGGCACAATGGAGGACCAAGTACGAGACCGACGCCATCCAGAGGACGGAGGAGCTGGAGGAAGCCAAGTAAGTGGGGCGGAGGGCAATGAGACCCACAACTCGCCTCAGCTCACAACCACAGGCCTGTTGCACCACCCACCCTTTCCCACCCTTGTATGTTCAAGTTGAAACAATGCAATAGCTAATACAGTGGTACCTCTGGTTGCGAACGGGATCCGTTCCGGAGCCCTGTTCGCAACATGAGCAGAATGCAACCTGCACGTGTGCGGGTCGTGATTCACCGCTTCTGCGCATGCGTGTGACGTCATTTTGAGCGTCTGCGCATGCGAGAGTGGCGAAACCCGGAAGTAACCCTTTCCGGCACTTCCGGGTCGCCGCGGGACGCAACCTGAACATATTTAACCTGAAGCAAACGTAACAACAGGTATGACTGTAAAGGGGGGAAATGCAATTGAAACAATAAAAACACGTAGAACGGTAAAACCGTCCCAGCCGAAAACAGGACAGTCGTTTCAGCAAAAGAAATGGGTCTCGTAAAACAAAACAGTCAAAAGTAAAGAGGTGTGTACAGTGGAAGCCGTGCAATGAAGATGCTGGGCTCTGTGAGGAGGGAATTCAATGGCTTAAGGGCTGCCACAGAGAAAGTTCTTGCCCTGCATTTTAGAGGGTAGACCAAGTACCAAGGGGTCTGCCGATCTCAACACCTGAGAGAGTCTTTAGGGATGGAGGCCATCTTCCTTGAGGCCTATGTGGCCTAGGGTTTGAAATGGCACTATGAGCTCCTTGAATTGGGCCTGGACTCCAACACTTTTGACTCCAGCCCGAATTTAATTTCCCCAGAGGAGTTGTGGTTTTAAGCCAGGGGTCAGCAAACTTTTTCAGCAGGGGGCTGATCCACTGTCCTGCAGACCTTGTGGGGGGCTAGACTATATATTTTTTTTAGGGGGGAATAAATGAATTCCTATGCCCCCCAAATAACCAAGAGATGCATTTTAAATAGACACATTCTACTCATGTAAAAACATGCTGATTCCCGGACCATCTGCGGGCCGGATTTAGAAGGCAATTGGGCAGGATCCGGCCCCCGTGCCTTAGTTTGCCTACCCTTGTTTTAAGCAAAGCAGGAGGGGTGAGCCCCTTCTTCTTATCTCCTTTCCTTAAGCCCCAGAGGTGCCCTTCCTTGTTATGAATTTGGGCTCCTTCCACATCCATTGGCTTATGGTGCCTGTCACCTTGACCCATTTGTGTGCCAGGAAGAAGCTGGCACAGCGCCTCCAGGACGCCGAAGAGGCGGTGGAGGCCGTGAACGCCAAGTGCTCCTCGCTGGAGAAGACCAAGCACCGCCTGCAGAACGAGATCGAAGACCTCATGGTGGACGTCGAGCGCTCAAACGCGGCCGCAGCTGCCCTGGACAAGAAGCAGAGGAACTTCGACAAAGTACGGAGGGAAAAGTGGAGGGAATGATCCGGAAGGGATGGGTAGGGGACAGCTGTGGGTACCCTAGTTCTGCTTAGTGGGGATACTGGGCCCTACTGGACGCTTGGGAAGCTCAGCTCACGTCTGTCCCACATGCTCTAATAATAATAATAATAATAATAATAATAATAATAATAATAATTTATTTGTACCCCGCCCATCTGGCTGGGCTTCCCCAGCCACTCTGGGCGGCTTCCAAAGAAATATTAAAATCCTCTAATACATTAAACATTAAAAGCTTCCCTAAACAGGGCGGCCTTCAGATGTCTTCTAAAAGTCTGGTAGTTGTTCTCTTTGACATCTGGTGGGAGAGCATTCCACAGGGAGGGTGCCACTACCGAGAAGGCCCTCTGCCTGGTTCCCTGTAACTTGGCTTCTCGCAGTGAGGGAACCGCCAGAAGGCCCTCAGAGCTGGACCTCAGTGTCCGGGCAGAACGATGGGGGTGGAGACTCTCCTTCAGGTGTACAGGACCGAGGCCGTTTAGGGCTTTCAAGGTCAGCACCAACACTTTGAATTGTGCTCGGAAACGTACTGGGAGCCAATGTACTCACTTTAACCGGTACGCCACAACAGCTTGGCTTCGAGGGCATCCGTTTGCTCGTTGTTGGCAGCAGCGGGCCTAGGCGTGCCTCAAAAAAATAGCTATTCTCAAACCTTACTCTCTCCGCTTCTCCATCACCCACCGCAGCTCCTGTCAGAGTGGAAGCAGAAGTATGAGGAGTCCCAGACGGAGCTGGAGTCGTCGCAGAAGGAGGCCCGTTCTCTCAGCACCGAGCTCTTCAAGCTGAAGAACGCCTACGAGGAATCTCTGGAGCACCTGGAGACCTTCAAGAGGGAGAACAAGAACTTGCAAGGTGAGCCTTTTTCTCCCTCAGGAGCCAATCGTCCCGTGCCCCGAACGAAACCCGCTCCTGTCGGATGCCACCTGACTCCCTACCTTTTTGCTGTTCCCGGCAGAGGAGATTTCCGACCTCACGGAGCAGCTTGGATCCAGCGGCAAGACCATCCACGAACTCGAGAAAGTGCGGAAGCAACTCGACGCGGAGAAGATGGAGTTGCAGGCGGCTCTGGAGGAGGCTGAGGTGAGGAGGGCCTTTGGCTGTGATCCTAAAGCAACACCACAGCCATCTTGTTTTTCAGTTGGCCTTTCCATCTTCCTCTTTCCGTTCCCTCCGATTCGTTTCATCCTCCCCTCACGATCTTTCGCCTACAGATGTACAAATGTCCTCTCTGTCAGACCTTTCTCTCCTCGTCCCTATTGTCATCTGAGGAATGTGGGAGGACATGGCAGGACCTTGCCCCTTTCCCTCTACCCTATATCTCCCTCCACGATCCAGGCCTCTCTGGAGCACGAGGAAGGCAAGATCCTGCGGGCCCAGCTGGAGTTCAACCAGATCAAGGCCGACATCGAGCGCAAGCTGGCCGAGAAGGACGAGGAGATGGAGCAGGCCAAGCGCAACCACTTGAGGATGGTGGACTCGCTCCAGGCCTCCCTCGACGCCGAGACCCGCAGCCGCAACGAGGCCCTGAGGGTCAAGAAGAAGATGGAGGGCGACCTCAACGAGATGGAGATCCAGCTCAGCCACGCCAACCGCATCGCAGCCGAGGCGCAGAAGCAAGTCAAAACCTTGCAGGGATACCTCAAGGTAACACCAGAAAGTTCAGACTTCTTGTTCCCCACCTCTCCTGCCCACGGCAATGTGGCAATGGGGTGAAGCCCCCTTCAGTTCAAATTATCTTAATGCCCACGTTTTCAAATATACACAATTTCCCCCCATATATTCAATAAACATTTCCCAATCTTCTTTAAAGGAATGTTCTTCTTGTACTCTTATTCTATAAGTTAGATCCGCTAGCTGTGCATATTCCAACAGTTTAAGTTGCCATTCTTCTTTAGTTGGGACCTCGCTCATTTTCCATTTTGGGGCTAACAAAACACGGGCCGCAGTAGTGGCATAACCATTTTTGACACCTGGGAATTTCCGTCTGAATTATCCCCAACAAAAAGGACTCTTTTTTAAAAAAAGGACTTTAAAACATTTTTTCCAATTCATTATGAATTATTTCCCAATGCTCTTTTACCCTTTTACAGGTCCACCACACATGATGGACCGCAGCCTCAGTCTCATTGCATCTCCAGCACTTATCTCGGCTCCCTCCTTTTCCCTCCCAGGACACCCAGATACAGTTGGACGACGCCGTCCGAGCCAACGAGGACCTGAAAGAGAACATCGCCATTGTGGAGCGGAGGAACAACCTGCTGCAGGCGGAGCTGGAGGAGCTGCGTGCCGTGGTGGAGCAGACGGAGCGGGCCCGAAAGCTGGCGGAGCAGGAGCTGATAGAAACCAGCGAGAGAGTCCAGCTCCTCCACACACAGGTCAGAGCAGCCTCAGAAGCAAGGCTGTTACTGAACCTCCTGGGTCGGGACCAGCCGGGAAACAGAAAATTTCTGCCCTCAGACATCCCTTCCTATTATGTACATTTTCGCTACACCTCTGTATAGTGGCATTCACAGGAGTGGCTTAATTCTCATCCTGCATTTGTAAGAAATCGGTACTTTAGTGTGGCAGCACCTTATGCTTTGGAACTCCCTGCCGATTGACACCAGGATGCGGCCTTCCCTGTGCTCTTTCCGGTGCCTGCTTAGAATAATTTTTGTTTAGTCAAGCCTACTCAGATACAGAGCACGTTAATTGGGGTTTGTTTGTTTTTAGCTTACAGCTCTTTTTAATTAATAGTAGGATTTTTTTTACAAAAAAGTAGCTGTTTTTAACTCTTTATGACTGATAATTTTATTGTTTTATTGTTTTTGCAAACTGCTCCGAGGTGTTTTATTTTTATTTTTTTAAAAATCAAGTGGTGCATAACTTTAATGAAATAAATACCATATTTTTCCGTGTATAAGGCTAGGTTTCCCCCCTCAAAAATAATGTACAAAATTTGGGGGGCATCTTATACACAGATAAATCTCCCTCATTTTGTTAAACCAGAGTCCCCAAAAATAGGGGGCGTCCTATACATGGGGGTGTCTTATAGACAGGAAAAGACAGTAACTTCTCAGCGATCGAGTTGCCTTATTGGGAGGCAGAGGCATCGGGGCATCCAATCTGGGGCCCTCCCCGGTGTGGCCACGCATCTCTGACCTCACCGACACCTTGGCAGTGATGCCACCGCTGTTGCCGCAGCTCTTCCCTGCCCGGGGAGCTGCTCCTGGGCTTTCTAGAACATTCTAAGCAGAGACCAGCATTCACCCTATAATCCTAATGTTTTTACCACTGCCTCAGGAGTGGTGTGGGGCAATGGATTTATGGTGTGACCAGTAGCAGAAGCTTGGGGTGCCAAGCATGGACCGGAGTCGGGAGATGATTTCTTAGCCAGGGGAGATGGTAGCAGTGCCACAGGCCGCCATAAAAACATCTGGGTTGTGGCGCAGGACCTCAGAAAGAAAGCAGCACCTAGGAAGGCCCTCTTTCCCCACAACGCTAGTCGGCCACTCCTGCCTCTGGTGTGGGGGGATGGACTTTCCATCCATAGAAGATTCCAGAAAGCATGGTACCAATGTGCTGTGGGATTTCATAGGATGGTTCATAAATTGGGGAGTGGGGGCTACGAGGTCTAGAAAGAGTGGCTGCCTTTGCCTCAGGCTATGAAGCTGTTTTCTGAGGTCATATTTGGCAGGTCCTCCTATTTCTCCGGAGGCCAGCAGCCCTAGATCAAAAAAACCCCACGGTGTATTTGTTTCACAGAACACCAGCCTCATCAACCAGAAAAAGAAGATGGAGTCCGACCTGTCCCAGCTGCAGACGGAGGTGGAGGAGGCAATTCAGGAGTGCAGGAACGCTGAGGAGAAGGCCAAGAAGGCCATCACGGACGTGAGTGGAATGAGAGATGCATTCTTCTTCTTCTCCTCCATGGAAGCAGTGGCTCCAACCTGGAAGGCTTCCTTATGAACATGGAAACCTGCCTCAGACCATTGGTCCATTGAGCTCAGTGTTGCCTACACTGACCGGCAGGGTTTAGACAGATGAGAAGCATTTGCTACTAAGGTTATTTAGGAGGAGCTGCCTCAACTGAACACTACAACATGGCTGGGTGACCTGCGGCCCTGACCTCATCATGTGCGGCCCCCAACATCTCCCGAAAGTTGATCCATCTTCCCTTCCTTTCCGTTAACGTCCTCCTTGCTTTTCCTAGGTTATTCCTAGTGTTTTCCCCCCACTTTCTGTGTAGTTTCAAAACAGCTGGAAGGTGCAGTGTTTTATTTGCTTAAAATAACTTGATGGGATCTTTTAAAAAAAAAACTATTCCCCGTTTACATGGCAAAGGTTTATTTTGGCCCAACAGTCTGAGAACAAGCGCATAGGCTTCAGTCATCTGTGTGCGCGCATCTGCTAAAGCACACTAAAGTCAGAAAGGAATTTTGTTCCTTTGCTGTAGTTCTGTTGTATAGTTACTTACCTGAGAGTAGCAACATTGAACTCAGCGGCGCTTCGTTCTGAGTTGAATTTTCGCAGGACCAGGAATTCTAATCTGAGGTAGCTGTGGGGAAAATTGAAGCAGAGCAGGGTTTTTTCTTTTCTTTTCTGGATTATTTAAACCAAAACAAAACTATTTTCGTTGCTGGCTCCACCCACCAGCAACTCTGCCCACTGCCAGCATGCGGATCCTGAGGGTTTATTCCTGAAGGAATGCAGCCCTGACAGAAAAAAATGTTGACCCCCACCCAGAACAACGTATTCTTTCCCCACTAGGAGAACCATGTTTAGTGAAGATAATGTGAGCATATCCCAGAATTCGCTTTTTCCATTGATTTATTGAGAGGAGGAAGGAGCCATCCTCTCTGTGGTGGGAAATGAGGAGAGGCCTGTTAGTCACATTGACGAGAACACAGTAGTACCTCAGTTTTCGAACGCAATTCGTTCTGGAAGACCGTTCGAGTTCTGAAACGTTTGAAAACCAAAAACTCAATAACCGACAACTAGGCCTCAGGATCTTGCATTCAGTGGAAGCTGCATGGCATGTTCGACTTCTGAGGCGTGTTTGAAAACTGAAGCATTTACTTCTGGATTTACGGTGTTCGTAAACCAAAATGCTTGTCAACGGAGAGGTTCAAAAACCGAGGTACCACTGTAAGCGGTTCAGGGATATAAACTGAAAACTCAATAGCTGACAGCTAGGCATCAGGATCTTGCATTCAGTGGCAGCCACGTGGCATGTTCGACTTCTGAGGGGTGTTCAAAAACCAAAGCGTTTACTTCTGGGTTTACGGCGTTCATAAACCGAAACGTTTGTCAATGGAGACGTTCGAAAACCGAGGTACCACTGTAAGCAGTTCAGGGATATAAAGAGGAGTATGGGCTCCTGGCCCCTTCACCTACTCCCCTCAGGATTTTTAAGGCCTGCGTTGGGTTTGCCAGGCTGAGGTAATTCTCTGCATTCCCTCTGCTTCCTCTAGGCGGCCATGATGGCGGAGGAGCTGAAGAAGGAGCAGGACACCAGCGCTCACCTGGAGAGGATGAAGAAGAACATGGAGCAGACCATCAAGGACCTGCAGCTGCGCTTGGACGAGGCGGAGCAGCTGGCCCTGAAGGGGGGCAAGAAGCAGCTGCAGAAGCTGGAGGCCCGAGTGCGAGAGCTGGAGAACGAGCTGGAGATGGAGCAGAAGCGCAACGCCGAGAACGTCAAGGGCATGCGCAAGTGCGAGAGGCGCATCAAGGAGCTCACCTACCAGGTGCGGGGGCACATAGACCTCCTTTCTATGCAGAACAGCATCTAGCTGAGCCAGGATCGAACATGGTTCAATCTAACCGCATTCCAAGCAAGCAGCCTCCAGAACACATTGTCAGCGCCATCTCGAACCCAGCTCAGCCTCTCCCCCACCCCGATTGCTAGTGGCTTGGCTCAGGGATCTGGAAAGATCTAGAATCAGGATGGCGATCTCGCCAAGCTTAAGGTCACCTAATCGAACTGGTGGCGTACAAAATCTAATGAAGAGCTGTGTTGCTCTGTGATTTTCGAGTAACAGGGAGAGTTGAAACTAGCTGAGAATTCAGAGGTACAGTGGTACCTCAGGTTAAGTACTTAATTCGTTCCGGAGGTCCGTTCTGAACCTGAAACTGTTCTTAACCTGAAGCACCACTTTGGCTAATGGGGCCTCCTGCTGCTGCCGGAGTGCGATTTCTGTTCTCATCCTGAAGGAAAGTTCTTAACCCAAGGTACTATTTCTGGGTTAGCGGAGTCTGTAACCTGAAGCGTATGTAACCCGAGGTACCACTGTATATTGTATTTAATTATGGGGTATCAGAGTTTTTAGGGGGCTAACCAGGCCGGGATAGCTGGGATAGCAGGCTTGTTGGTTTTTGAATGTCTGGTGTAGATTTGTTCAATTTTGTTGTTCTGTATGGGACAATGACAATCCAGCCTCCATGGACCATTTGTAGTCCTGCAAATACTACATGGGAGGTGGCAAATCTGTAACCCCAGCACAGTGTGTCAGTTTCCTTCTTCAGCTGTGTGGATGCTAAATAACCTGCCTGTCTCTCCTTTCTTTCATTTTGTGCTGTAGACAGAGGAGGACCGGAAAAACCTTGTCCGTCTCCAGGATCTGGTGGATAAACTCCAGTTGAAAGTCAAGGCTTACAAGAGACAGGCTGAAGAAGCGGTAAGCATGCAACCTTCGGGGCTGGCGTCCTTCAGCCCCGGGTCGCCGTCCCCAGACGGTGTTGGACTACAACTCCCATCAGCCCTAGCCAGTTTAGCCGACGGTCAGGGATGATGGGAGATGTAGTCAAAGCAACATCTGGGGGACTCAAGGCTGAGGAACACTCTCCTAGGCTCCCTCTGGCTCCTTGACACCCGGGAAAACTCGTCATGACCTGCCTCCTACGTGGCCCACCTAGGAACACAGAAAACTGTCTTATACTGGTATTGAGATCAGTTTTCTGGCAGCAGCTCTCAAGGGTTTCAGACAAGCATCTCTGCCAGCCCACCCAGAGATGCTGAGGATTGAACCCTGCGCACAAGGCAGGTGCTCTAACCACTAAGCTCTGCATCCACTCCTCGCTTCTCCATTCCCCGTCATTATTCCCGTTTACGTCCCTCAATAAATGGACCTGCGGGTGAGCATTTTGCGGTCACTGTGGGCGACCGCCGAGAGCACTTCCATCTTCCCCAGATTCCCCCCTCGCGCTACACACACTCAGAAGTATTATCTTATTTCTTGTTTACGCCTCTCCCCACCCCGTCCCCGCCGACAGGGCAGCCGAACGGGAAAAAAAATGACAACAGAAGCAAATAAAAATCCAATATCCAATTCCATTAGAATCAGAACTTGTAAGCGGCGTAAAATCAAATAAAACCACATGTCAGCAGGATGTAAAATGACAAGATTAAAAACAGCCAGACTGTTAAAATCAACCGTCACCTGCTTTAATGCCTGCTGGGGGGAAGAAGGGAAAAAAAGGAAAGAGGTTTTTGTTTTGTTTCTGTTAGTTAGTCAGAGCAGAGGTGGTTTTTAACAATCTTTCCAGAGGAGGAAATCCCATTCTAGGGGCGCCCATGCCGATAAGGCACTGCTCCTCCTTTGATGTGTGTCTCAAAGTTCTGACAGAAAGGAGGAGTGAGGCTCATCTACAGGTCTTTACTATAGGGCCGGGGTGGGCAACCTTTTTCTTTCCCTGTTGAGGGCTGAATTCCCTTGAGGATAATGTGTCAGACGCGGGTGGCGCTGTAAGACGCGGGTGGCGCTGTGGGTAAAAGCCTCAGCGCCTAGGACTCGCCGATCGAAAGGTTGGTGGTTCGAATCCCCGCGGCGGGGTGCGCTCCCGTCGCTCGGTCCCAGCGCCTGCCAACCTAGCAGTTCGAAAGCACCCCCGGGTGCAAGTAGATAAATAGGGAGCGCTTACTGGCGGGAAGGTAAACGGCGTTCTGTGTGCTGCGCTGGCTCGCCAGATGCAGCTTGTCACGCTGGCCACGTGACCCGGAAGTGTCTGAGGACAGCGCTGGCTCCCGGCCTCTAGAGTGAGATGAGCGCACAACCCTAGAGTCTGTCAAGACTGGCCTGTACGGGCAGGGGTACCTTTACCTTTTTAATGTGTCAGGAGCTGCATATTGGCAGTGGGCGGGGCTATGACAACAGTGGGCGGAGCTGGAGAAAAATGGGGCGGGGCCTCCCCTTACATCCCTTTTCCTCCCTCTTCCTCCTCATCCAGCAACCTGCAGGGGCAGAATTTCTCCCCACCTGCGATTCCAGCAGCTAGCAATACTGTATTTCACAGCTGAGGTAGAACCTAAGCCTTTCATCTCCGGTAGACGCAGACAGCCTTACCCTCCGTGAATTTTCCAGTTCTCTTCTAAAGCCATCCAAGTTGGTGGCCGCCGCTATCCCCTTGTGGCAGGGAGTTCCGCAGTCTGCACCGTGCGAAGAAGTTTCTTTCGTTTTGTCTTGGATCTCCCAACATTCGGCTTTGTTCAGTGCCCCCTGGTAGGACGAACTAGCCTTAATACACCACCCCATTGTGATTTCACCCCATCTTTTTTTTCCTCCCCCCTAATGCAGGAGGAGCAGGCCAACAGCAACCTGGCCAAATTCCGGAAGGTTCAGCACGAGCTGGATGAGGCTGAGGAGCGGGCGGACATTGCCGAGTCCCAAGTCAACAAGCTGAGGGCCAAGAGCCGTGATATCGGGGCAAAGGTGAGAAACCTCTGGTGCATTATCGCTCCTCGCCAACTCCTATAATTTCGGTTTCTCCCCTCTCCCACCTGCCTGATATCTGTATTTCTCTGCTGACTCCTTCTTCCTCTCTCCCTGTCCCCTTGCAGAAAGGTCTGAACGAGGAGTAACTCCTTTTGAAGATCAGACGCCCCCCCATCCTCGAATCACACGTGTACCCCCCGCTCCACACCTGAAAGGCAGTGGAGGACGCTCCCCCCCCCCCCGCTCTGTATATCAGCACGGCCCCCGAAATGTAGAATAAAGGCTATCAAACAGCTATTGCGTTCCGTGTGTCTCTGTACGTGTCAGGGGCTGTTTGCCAGAGTGGTATATGCTATAAAGGCTTGCAGGGTACAGTGGTACCTCGGGTTACATACGCTTCAGGTTACATATGCCTCAGGCTACAGACTCCACTAACCCAGAAATAGTGCTTCAGGTTAAGAACTTTGCTCCAGGATGAGAACAGAAGTTGTGCTCCAGCGGCGCAGCGACAGCGAGAGGCCCCATTAGCTAAAGTGGTGCTTCAGGTTAAGAACAGTTTCAGGTTAAGAACGGACCTCCGGAACGAATTAAGTACTTAACCCGAGGTACCACTGTACATGCGAATGAATGCCAGTTGCTGGAGGCAAGCCAAGAGAGAAGGCGTTTTGCTAAATCATTGCCCTAGAGCTAGAGGAGCCTTTCGGTCTGGTGCTGCAGGATCACTTAAATGAAACCGAACTGGGAGCTGCAATGAAATGTTGCAGCATGAAGTGCTCCAGCTCTGTCCTCCAACCAGCTGAGCTCCACCGCCCTGCCCTGGAAACACCATTCCATTCCCTCTTCCCCTGGTTTTCTTTTTGCCTCATTTCCAGCAGATATTCGCTTATTAGTGGCCACAAAGCCTGCCCAGTCCTCCCTGAGTTTTTCTTTTTTAGGGATTACTTCCTCTTTAGTAGTCCCGCCCCCTAAAGATTTTCTGTTGTCCTTCTGCAAATTTGCGGTTGCCCCTAAACATGATGATACTGCCTGGGTTTTTTTGTGTGTGTGTTTTTGTTTGGGCTTCAGAAACAATGGCACTCATACCCTAAACATCAGAATTATAAGGAATAATCATGATTTTACTAAGCATTTAGTGGCACAAAAGGTGCATTGCTGCTTAATAATAATAATAATAATAATAATAATAATAATAATAATAATAATA
>JAXCMG010000043.1:470259-519106 GCA_034642415.1 Podarcis siculus
TAATAATAATAATAATAATAATAATAATAATAATAATAATAATAATAATAATATATTTGTACCCCGCTCATCTGGCTGGGCTTCCCCAGAGTACAAGGGGGTGAAGATCTGTGCTCTGAGGAAAGGAGACAATCTCTGGGCTCATCCAAACGACCTGTTTATACCCCATTCCTCCTGTTTTTTTAATTGCACAAAGCTTACACAGCTGTCAGGCTATTCCCAGTCTTTACTGAGTGTTGCTTCTGATCTGCTTGTGGAGTATTTATATGTATTCCCATCCGTCATTCGTTCCCCCCACACTTTCCAACGTATGTTCCCATCACTGCAAGAAGCCCTCTCTCTTTTTAAGAGGATTTGTGGCACTAGGGGGACAGAGCCCTTAAATCCATCTTAATTGTGCAAACCCAAGTTTCCGGATATGTGTCTGAATCTCTCCATGCAAAATGCAGCCTGGAGACGCCCTCTCTGTTGCAGCCCTGGTCCTCTCAGGACAGCACCCTCGACCAACCCCTTCTCCCTGGGCAAGCCTGCCTCTCCACTGATGTAGAAGCACCAAATTCACAGCAAAAGGCAAAGTTCCCTTTTGTCCAAAGTATCTAGAGTTGGCGTTTCTGCCCAGTTTTCTGGCAGTATCTCAAGCCCCTTCCTGAACAACGGCTGCCACCTTGTGGCTTTCACCTGTTATTGGCTAATTGGGCCTAATCTCTTTCCTTGTAAGGAAGAGAGATTTGCTAAAACGATGCTTTTGAATTCTGGTGCTGGAGGAGACTCTTGAGAGTCCCATGGACTGCAAGAAGACCAGACCTATCCATTCTTAAGGAAATCAGCCCTGAGTGCTCACTGGAAGGACAGATCCTGAAGCTGAGGCTCCAAGACTTTGGCCACCTCAGGAGAAGAGAAGACTCCCTGGAAAAGACCCTGATGTTGGGAAAGATGGAGAAGGGGACGACAGAGGACGAGATGGTGGGACAGAGTTCTCGAAGCTACAAACATGAGTCTGACCAAACTGCGGGAGGCAGTGGAAGACAGGAGTGCCTGGCGTGCTCTGGTCCAGGGGGCCACGAAAAGGCGGACACGACTAAACGACTAAACAACAATAACAGGGTCACAATCACACCATACAGAATTCCGGGAGCTGTAGTTTGTTAAAGGAGCTGAGAGTTGTTGGGGGGCCCTCTTCCCCTCCTAGAGCTACAATTAGCAAAGTGGTTTAACGATCAACCCCTCTTCCTAGGGGACTCTGGGAACTGTAGCTTTGCGAGGGGAATGAGGGGTCTCCAAGCAGCTCTCAGCACCCTTAACAAACTACAGTTCCCAGAATTATTGGGGCGGGGGGAGCCATGACAGTTTAAAATGGTATCATAGCGCTTTAAATGTGTAGCACGAATGTGGCCTGAATTCTACTCAGAGTTAGACCCATTGGAATCAACGAACCTTAGTCATGTTCATTCTTTTTAGTGGATTTACTCAGTGGGGCGCTAATATTGGTTATAACCCTGACTCTGAGGCTTAGCTTTCGATTGATTAAATTTGTGTGTTGGGTGTCACTAAAAAGTCCTGAACTGATTTACAAGCAAGTAAAAAAGAAGAATGCTGAAATTGAAAAAGGTCTAACAGTATAATTGTGGCAGCCCCAGACTGTGGAATTCCCTCCTCCAAGTGGTGTGTTTTGCATCATTATATAGTCTCCCTCACATGCTGAAAGCCCACATCTTTACCCTCCCTGGACTTGGATATCTAAGATTTAGATTTTCTTTGCAATTGTTTTAAGCTTAATTTTAAGTTGCTATAACTCTGCACTGTAACTCTGGAACCTTAAAGCAAAAGCAAAAGTAAGAAATCAGATAACTGATAATTTCAGGTGCACTATTTGAATGTCTGTGGGACGTGGTTGGCGCTGTGGGTTAAACCACAGAGCCTAGGACTTGCCGATCAAAAGGTTGGCGGTTCGAATCCCCGCGATGGGGTGAGCTCCTGTTGCTCGGTCCCTGCTCCTGCCA
This sequence comes from Podarcis siculus, assembly GCA_034642415.1. Classification (NCBI taxonomy): domain Eukaryota; kingdom Metazoa; phylum Chordata; class Lepidosauria; order Squamata; family Lacertidae; genus Podarcis; species Podarcis siculus. The sequence continues at coordinate 472,260 of JAXCMG010000043.1, forward strand.
ACCTAGCAGTTCAAAAGCACGTCAAAGTGCAAGCAGATAAATAGGTACCGCTCCGGTGGGAAAGTAAACGGCGTTTCCATGCGCTGCTCTGGTTCGCCAGAAGCGGCTTAGTCCTGCTGGCCACATGACCCGGAAGCTGTACGCTGGCTCCCTCGGCCAGTAAAGCAAGATGAGCGTCGCAACCCCAGAGTCAGCCACGACTGGACCTAATGGTCAGGGGTACTTTTACCTTTACCTATTTGAATGTCTAGAGCAGGCACTGTCAAGGCTTACTCGGCATTGGCCGGATCACTCCCACGGAGATCTTCCATGGGCCGGACCGGTGCAGCGCGACACCAGAAATCGCATCTGCGCATGCCCAGACGCCGAAAATCGCTTCTGTACAGAAATGATTTTCAGCATCTGGGCATGCGCAGATGAAATTTCCTGAGCCACGGATGAGAGTCTCCGTGCCTCGCTATGCCGGTTTAGCACAGCGAACGGGGACCCGCCAAGCGGGCGGCTCAGTTTGGGGGCTGCTCATGGGCTGCTTCTGGCCCATGGGCCGTAGGTTGCCAACCTCTGATCTAGAGAAAGTTCCAAAGGCCAGTCTTGGCCCTCCAGGACACCCCATTTGGCCCACAAGGCATTTACCCCCAAATTACACCCACCCACCAGCTGATGTCATCTGAGGACAGGGTTAAATCTAGCAGGAAACAGGGTGGCTCAGATGAGGCAGCAGACATTATTATTATTTTAAAAATTGTGTACTGCTCTTCATCTAGGGTCACAGAGCGGTTCGTGTCACAATAATAGAAAATGAGAATGCAAAGTAATAAAACTGAAACAATCTGCAAGCACAATTAAATGGCCATAGAATGTTAATCAGCCAAAGGTCTGGTTAGAGAGAAATGTTTACGCCTGGCGCCTAAAGATATGTAATGAAGACACCAGATGAGCCCCCCTGGGGACAGTTGAAAGCGAAACTAAACTCTGCAAAAGTTCCCGTCCTGGTCTTATGGGGATACCTGGTGCATTGGTCCTCACATCCCAAGCATCACAGATTTAATCCCTACTTGTCAGCTGATTAACGGGGGTTAAATCCTGCTCAGCCCAGCATTCCTCTTTGAGCCTAGGGAGGCTCAGGCAGGAGCCTGACAAGGCTGCCAGGAAGCCCTTTGGCAAAAGCGCTTCCAAGCAGTTTGGCATTCCTGATTGAGCCTCCGAAAACAGCAGCTGTGGGGCTTTGCGAGAGCCCTTTGCAAAAGCGCTTTCAAGCAGCCCGGCGTTCCTCTCTGAGCCTCGGTTCTCAGAGCTTCAGGCGGGAGCAGTGGGCGAATGAGTTCTGCAGCCAAGCGACACCCAGAGAGCCACAAGCGCCCCACCCCAGCTATAAACCTGCGCCTGTGATTCCTGCGGTGCTTTGCCCCCAAGTCACAGCCCTTTGTGCAGAAAGCCTATAAGTCCCATGCTGTATCCAAAGCGCAGATAAATAATAGATTGGTGCCAGCCTTGTGACAGCAGGAATAGCCTTTCGCCAAATCACAGAGGTGGAAGGGTCTCAAAGGCCATTTAGCCTAACCTTGTTGGCCAACACAGGAAATCCTCTGCAAGGCGCACCTTCTGCTTAAAAAACTCAGTGAAGAAGAACACCACCGCCTTCCAACGCAGTCTGGGTGGAGAGGGACATTTATGTGCATTTCTGTTCTCAAATATACACCAGTTTCAGATACATGCATGCCATACATTTAAAGCACACAGCTCCCCCCCCCCCCAAGAATCATGGGAACTATAGTTTGTTGAGGATGCTGGGAATTGGAGCTCTGTGAGGGGTGGGCTACAGTTCTCTCTCGCCACAATCATAATGGATTGCGACCTTTCCTACGTTGTTGAACTATAACTCCCATCAGCCCCAGCAAGCATGGCCAATGGCCAGGGTTGATGGGAGTTGTAGTTCAGGAATACCCGAAAGGCCAAAGGTTCCCCGCCCTTAGTGGGTTGATTGTACCAGTTGTAATCAGCTTAATTAGTCAGTGAAATCTGCACGTATTCACAGCAGAATGGACACAGAAGTCCCCCCCCCTCTCTCACCATAGCTGAACTTGCTGTAAAGTTTGGTGGCAGTAGATTCAGGACCGGCAAAGCGGATGCTTTACACACACACAGAATTAACTTGTGGAACTGCCTGCCACATGAAGCTGGTGGTGAGTGCTGGCATGGGTGTCTTTTGAAGGGGATTAGGCAAATTCATGGACTACAGGTCTGCTGATGGCTGTTATCCATGATAGCTAGCTAGAATAACTTCCATGTTTAGACGCAGTGTACCTCTGAATTGTCTGTAGGACGAGGGTTAAACCACAGAGCCTAGGGCTTGCTGATCAGAAGGTCGGCGGTTCAAATCCCTGCGACAGGGTGAGCTCCCGTTGCTCGGTCCCTGCTCCTGCCAACCTAGCAGTTCGAAAGTACGTCAAAGTGCAAGTAGATAAATAGGTACCGCTCCAGCGGGAAGGTAAACGGTGTTTCCGTGCTCTGCTCTGGTTCGCCAGAAGCGGCTTAGTCATGCTGGCCACATGACCCGGAAGCTGTACGCCGGCTCCCTCGGCCAATAAAGCGAGATGAGCGCCGCAACCCCAGAGTCGGCCACGACTGGACCTAATGGTCAGGGGTCCCTTTTTACCTCTGAATTTCAGTTTCAGGGGTGCAACAGCAGGGGAGGACCCCACTTGTGTGCATCCTGGAGCCATCCGATCTGCCCCAGTGAAAAGAAAAACGTGACCTTTGATCTAGCAGGACCCTTATATGAACAAAAAACAGGCACCCCCTTAGAAGACACATTATGTTAAGACAGGCACTGCTATTCAAAGCTCTGTCAAACATTTGCATTCAAAACACTTCACACTTTTAAAAAAATCAGATGCTAAGCTTGTCAAGTATCATAGCTATCTGTAAGGTAAAGGTACCCCTGCCCATACGGGCCAGTCGTGTCCGACTCTAGGGTTGCGCGCTCATCTCGCTCAAGAGGCCGGGAGCCGGCGCCATCCGGAGACACTTCCAGGTCACGTGGCCAGCGTGACAAAGCTGCAGCTGGCGAGCCAGCACCAGCGCCGCACACGGAAACGCCGTTTACCTTCCCGCTATAAAGCGGTACCTATTTATCTACTTGCACTTAGGGGTGCTTTCAAACTGCTAGGTGGGCAGGAGCTGGGACCGAACAACGGGAGCTCACCCTGTCGCGCGGGGATTCGAACCGCCGACCTTACGATCAGCAAGTCCTAGGCACTGAGGTTTTACCCACAGCGCCACCCGCGTCATAGCTATCTGTACTGTTCTTGTAATTGCCGGTTTGCGACGTTTGTATCTATATATTTTTGTTTGTGCTAAGAAACTAGAAATAAAAGACAGCTGCTTGGTTAATCCAGGGCATTCCCACCCTTTAATTGATCCAAATGACAATCAATCAATCAATCAATCAATCAGATTGAAGGAATAAACTGAATAATGGAATAAGCTAGCCTCACCGACTGTCTGGGAAAGTCCTGATCTGGGGAGTCTCAGGAGAGAGAACTGGAGGTTTTCCCCTACTGTAAATGAGACTCGCCACCCTGTTTCACACCCAGCAGAAAATTCCCATCGAAAAATCTGTTGGGGATGCAAAAGGAAAGGCGAGGGGGTGTCAGCTGCTGAACAAAAGGCAGATTAAAATATGCATATGTGCAAATGAGATTAGGCCAGGCTGGTAGGTGCCTAAAAGGGATCAGAGGCATTAAGCCCAATATTCAGGGAGATTAGAAGAGATGAAAGCACGCAGATGTATAGATTAGGCTGTCTTACGCCGGATCCCTTGATTAAACTGATTAAAATAGGTCAGCACTATTAAACTAGACTCTGGAGGATTAGAAGGGGGCTATTGATAGATATTGTTTTTAACAACAACAACAGAAAATACCCACGACCAGGCCATTCCTGGGCAAGTCGATCTGACTTCCTGCCTGAAACCGCTACGAAAATTGCACTGAAACATTCCTCTCTGGGAAAATGCCCAGGCAGTTCCCCGCATCCTGGAGCAGCCCTGTTTCTGCAAGGGAGAAGGGGTGCCTTTGGGCTCTTCGCTCCGAGAAAGAAAATGGCGGGCAAAGTGCTCCGCGCAGCTTGAGCGAGCGAGCCAAGCTACACACGAAGGCGGGGGCAATCGCTGTGGGTGCATTTTCCAAGGGGGGATCTGATCAGATCCCAGCCTTGCAAAGCGGCTCGGGGAAGGGCGGCGTGAGAAGGATGCCATGCGCCCTTAAATCGCAGCCTTGCCCCCTACCCCGAAACAACCCCCTCTCACGCACAGGTGCCCACCTGTTCCACTTCTGTTAGCTGAGATTCCTGCAATGCAGGGGGTCAGACTGGATGACCCTTGGGGTCCCTTCGGACTCAACAATTCCATTCGTGTCATTCAGAGCCCGCAATATTTCAGGCTGCCCGGGACTCTGCAACAAGGAGAAGTATCTCATTTCCCAGCTCCGTGTCAAGAGGCAGGGCAACCCTGAGCTCGATATCGTGAATAATAAACATAAAAGAGGCCTCCAACATATTCACAGCTGGCTTAGGCCTGTAAGCTCAGTGGTGGGATATCTGCCTTGCGCAGCAAAAGTCCCTGATGGCACCTCCTGGTAGGTCTGGGTGATTTCCCGGCCTGAAACCCTGGCGAGCAGCTGCCAGCCAGTGTAAGCAGTGCTGAGCTAGATGGACTCTGCATAAGGCAGTTTCCTATTGATGAACTTCCTTGTTGGGGGACAGGGAACATGGCTGACTTTAGCCTTGGTGAAGACTTGACGTTTTCATCCCCCAAAAAGTTTTTGATTTGAGTTTCCATCAAAATGAGGCACTATTTTAATGTTTTAATGTTGTATTTTACTCTTGTCTTTAAGTTGTGTTTCAATCAATTTGTTTTTATATCGGGTGTTAGCCGCCCTCAGCCTGGTCTAGGCTGGGGAGGGCGGGCTATAAATAAAATTTATTATTATTATTTATTATTATTTACCTCTTTTGGGAGCAAGATGCTAGGCTAGAGGGACATTTGGTCTGAACCTGCTCTTCTTGCATATTATTTGTTATCAATGGACATGGGGCCCATCGGCCAGTTCCACTGCTAAGAGAAGGGACCACAGACTGGCTTACGGTGGATGCCGGATAACATTCCGGTTCCTGGAAATTGGGATTAACTCCTGGACTTACCTCAGCCATCCAAGCAGTGTCTGTCATACGCCTTCAGGGTGCTGTGGGGACACGGGCGGTTCCTTGGTCTTGCCGAACGGCTGTGTGGCCTAGTTTTCCCTCACCGATGCTGCCATCTTTACCTCCACCTGTTGAGAGTCAACAATGAGGGACAGGCCTTCTCCTGCTTCTTCCATCCTCTCAGGTTGCAGGGGGTTGGTCTAGATGACTCACGGGGTCCCTTCCAACTCTACGATTGTTGTTACGGGACTTATGGTCTGTGTGTGTGGTTTGGGAGCTGCACGGTCAGGGGAAAAACAATGCTGTCTAGGGTTGTAAAGACTGCGGAGAGAATAATTGGGTGCACTCTTCCCACCTTGGATCAAATCTATGCTGCCAGGTGCCATAAGAAAGCTGCAGAGATAGTGTACCCCGGAAATGATCTCTTTCAGCCTCTGCCTTCTGGAAGAAGGTAAGGTAAAGGTAAAGGGACCTCTGACCATTAGGTCCAGTCGTGACTGACTCTGGGGTTGCGGCGCTCATCTCACTTTATTGGCCGAGGGAGCCGGCGTACAGCTTCCGGATCATGTGGCCAGCATGACAAAGCCGCTTCTGGCGAACCAGAGCAGCCAACGGAAACGCCGTTTACCTTCCCACCGGAGCGGTACCTATTTATCTACTTGCACTTTTATGTGCTTTCGAACTGCTAGGTTGGCAGGAGCTGGGACCAAGCAACGGGAGCTCACCCCATTGCGGGGATTCGAACCGCCGACCTTCTGATCGGCAAGCCCTAGGCTCTGTGGTTTAATCCACAGTGCCACATGACTAGCCGCCTGAGAAACAGTTTCTACCCAAATGCGATTTTGGTTTTAAACACAATGTAAGGAGCCTAGGACTTGCCGATCAGAAGGTGGGTGGTTCGAATCCCTGCGACGGGGTGAGCGCCTGTTGCTAGGTCCCGCAACCCCAGAGTCGGCCACGACTGGACCTAAGGGTCAGGGGTCCCTTTATAGGTAAAGATACCCCTGCCCGTATGGGCCAGTCGTGTCCGACTCTAGGGTTGCATGCTCATCTCGCTCTAGAGGCCATGAGCCTGCGCTGTCCAAAGACACTTCCGGGTCACGTTTTACCTTTAAGGGGTCCCTTTACCTTTACCTTTACCTTTAAGGAGTCTGTATGGGAGTATATTGTATTTAAAAATGGGGTATCAGAGTTTTTAGGGGGCTAACCAGGTTGGGATAGCTGGGATAGAAGGCTTGTTGGTTTTTGAATGTTTGATGTAGATTTTTCAATTTCGTTGTTCTGTATGGGACAATGACAATAAAGGTTATCGTATCATCGTATCGTATCGTACCCGGTGGGAGGGAGCTTTCGGGGAACTCCCTGTTCAAAACTGCCTCCAAGCAGCTCCCCAGGAAGACACCTTGGTTATAAATGCAGACATCATTAACTTCAGGCAGAAAGATAACAGCCTAATCACAACACACGTTTAATGTCCACTTAAAGGTGCATTAAAACATTGATCAGCACCAACAGGATAATGAATCTGAATCTCCCAGCACCATCTCCTTAACCGGCGTTGTTGCTCTCTTAAAGTGCCTATAGACAACCGGGAATGGAGCTATCTTCTTGGCCCGGGTGATAAAGTGCTCTGTGTAGCTCCAAAGCTTGCCTCTTCCTGCAAGCTTCATATACCACCTCTTCTTTCTCTCTGTGTCTCTTTCACCGGCAAACTGAGCATCTTGTGGGGAATGGAAAACAAAGGGAGCCCAAAATATTCCCTCTTCACACCCAAATGCCTCTTTTCCCCAATAGAAAATCTCTACGCCGTGGTCCAAGATGAATGCAACTAAGTTCAATACAGATATATTGTCAAAAGAATTGGTCTTGTATATGGTCTCGGCAGCTCAAATAGTCATTGCAACTCAATGGAAAACAACCCAGAATCTTACCACTCGCTCTGCAGTATAGCAATAATTTGAGATTTCGACAGGACACTTTTTATATCATTTGGCATTCCTTTATTGCACATGCATCAGAACCATCATTTTCAAGACAAACCTCATCACAAGCCCAGAAAAATTGGAACTACGCTTGACAATCAAATCATGCTGATATTCTTTACTTGCACTTTTCCCAAATTTAACCAGGCACAACCCATTCTGCCCCTGCTTTATAGTTTTGCCTCTCATCTTTCGATTTCCATCTGCCGTCTTGTATACGTTACACAAGGAAATAAAAATACATTTACAGAAAAAGGAAATCTCTGCGCCTCCCCAGCCCAGCCCAAATGTACAGCTTGATACATTTCTCGTATGCAAAAGTACCTGGTGGTCTGAGGGCTCCAGAACTCAATATCCCGTTGCCTCTTCTTGCTTGGGATTAATCTGACAGGAGGAGGGGATGCTGCCCTGGCTGGCGAAGGGAGGGTCTTAGGTTGTGGGGAGGGAGGGGCAGGAGACAGCTGTGAGCTGGAAGAAAAGTGGGGAGCAATGTACTTGTCAGTCCTCTGCCTATTAATCTGCACCAGCTCCGAACTGGTTCAGCCCCATGGAATCCTATGACTCCCATCTTGTTTTGTCAGTTTATTTATTTCTCTGCAAAATACAGTACTTACTTTGCACATAAATAATAACCCATGCTCTGTACTTTTGCTTTTTATAGGTTTTTTTAAACATGTCATTTCCAACAATCATTTGACATATCTTCTTATCTTATACAAGATTTTAGACTTCCGTCAACAACCTCTGAAGATTTTCTGTTCTTTATCACTTGTTCTGCATTTCTTAATTTCTCTATTTCTTTTAGTTATCTATTAACTAATAACTCTCTTCATAGTCTTTCTTGCAATATTTCGAGTAGTCCTCCTTACAGAACTTCTTGCAGTCCTACTAGCGTAATCTGTTAATTACAATTGCTTTTCAAATAGTTCAAATAGTTACTCCAGTCTTTTAAGAATCTCTGATCCCGCCGGTTTCGAATCCTTCCTGTTAATTTATCTAATTCTGCACAGTCCGTTAATTTCATCTGCCATTCTTCTTACGTCGGTAATTCTTCTTGCTTCCATTTTTGTGCCAATAATATTCTTGCTGCCGTCATTGCGTATAAAAACAACTAGCAACATGCTCTGCACTTTTGCAGCAAAGATGGAACAAGCTTGTTTTCTCCCGCTCCAGAGGGCAGGACTCGAACCAACGGCTTCAAATGGCAAGAAAGGAAATTCTGACTAAACATCAGGAAGAACTTTCAGGTGGCAAGAGCCGTTCAACCCTTGGGAAGTGTTGGACTCCCCTTCCTTGCAGGGTTTTTTTTGGGGGGGTATATAATTTTTATTAAGTTTTCTGTTTTACAACTTAAGATACTCGTTTTACCTCCTTAAGTTATCAGTGACTTCCCTTCTTCTCTTTCCATGGTTCATTTTACATATCATAAATCCCGGCGTGTTTTACAAAAACCATACCGTTCAGTATTCCATTATTGCATCCATCACAACTGTTGAATTTATCTTAATACTGCCAGTGTTTTCAGCTGTACACAGCTATTTTCCATATATTCAATAAATGTTTTCCAATCTTCTCTAAACGTATGTTCTTCTTGTTCTCTTATTCTATATGTTAAGTCTGCGAGTTGTGCATATTCCGTCAGCTTAAGTTGCCACTCTTCTTTAGTTGGGACCTCACCCGTTTTCCAATTTTGGGCTAACAAAACATGGGCCACAGTAGTGGCATACATAAACAACCTTTTTTTGACACCTGGGGGTTTCAGTCTGAGTTATCCCCAACAGATAGAACTCTGGTTGTTGTTTTTAAAGTACTTTAAAACATTTTTTTCAATTCGTTATGGATCATTTCCCAATACTCTTTTACCCTTTTGCAAGTTCTCCTTCAAAGAACAACATGCTGTAAACTTCAAGTCACTTTTCCAACGTTTCCCCCAGAGGTTAACCTTCCTTGGAGGTTTCTAAGCAGAGGCTGGGTGACCATCTGCCATGGGTGTTTTAGCTGAGATTCCTGAATTGCAGGGGGTTGGATTAGACCAGGGGTTAGCAAATTTACCGCGCCTTGGGCCGGTTTCTCCAGCACCAATGGCGCGGCGGGCCAGAGGGTGGGGGAGCGCGTGCCCATACGCGTTCACACACACTTTTCCGGCGCACTTCCAGGTCGAAGGAGCACCAGAAATAGCTTGTGCGCATGTGCACGGGCCTCCTCCGACCTGGATGTGCACCAGAAATAACGCTTGCGTATGCGCAAATAACGCTTGCACATGAGCACAAGCTATTTCCGGTGCTCCTCCAACCTGGAAGTGGGCAGCTGTGAAGTGCAGTGCTGGTAAGAGCGGGCAGTGGCAGCGGGTGGCGGGGGTTGCCGCAGGCCAGATAAACGAGTCCCCTGGGCCTTATCCAGCCTGCGGGCCTTAGTTTGGGGACCCCTGGATTAGACGACTCTTGGGGTCCCTTCCAAGTCTACGAGTCTATGAACAGAAAGTGGCTTACCTGCAGACGGAGTGCTTACCAGCTGGAAAGGGCAGCAAGGTGAAAAGTGTGGAGACCCCCCCCCCCATTTACAAAATTCATAACCTGAGCTCGTGCCCACTTAGTTTCCCCCTTCCTAAGACATATTATTCTCTCTTCCTCCCCTGTATGTGAGATTCCTTCATCAGGAACATGTTCTTAAGTGCCCTTTGCTATATCTTGCGGTGTCCTGGGCCCCAGGGGCAACTGCTGAAGCTCTCTAGGCGGCAAGTCTGGCGCATTCAGTACCTATAGTTGTAAAGTTTCGAAACGATTTGTGTTTGCCTCGCCCAGTCGTGCCATGATGTTCTCAGAGTCTTTGGGTCTAGCAGGTGCTCTAAATCTGAGAATTAAAACAAGGGCAACCCAACCCCCCTCCCTTCTCCACTCCTCCCTCCGAAAGACAGTTGTCTCTCTCTCGCTCCGCCCCCCTGCTGACCCTCGTCTCTTGCGGGTTTGGGGCCTGGCTTAGAAGGCGTCAGAGAAGCTGATGCGAGGGATGAGAGGAAAACCAGAAGAGCCCGGCTGGATCAGAAACCCATGACCCATCGAGGCCAGGATCCCGTTCTCGCCGACTAGATGCCCGCGGGAAACCTGCAAGGGGGACCTGGGCACAAGAGCATTTTTAAAATTGTAATTGAATTTATATACCACCCTATAGCCGCAGGTCTTAGGGGTTCACAAGATACAACCGCAACAGCATAAAACGCATAATAAACACAAGAACAAGAACAACGCAATAATCCCACGTCTACCCAACACATTTTAAAAGGGCGTTGGTTGGATGTCAATCACCCAAAAGACTGGTTAAAGAGGAACGGTTTTTGCCTGGCACCTAAAGGTATATAATTTTCACTTTCTGCGGTTTCCAGCAAGTGGTATTCAGAAGAATTGCTGCCTCTGAAAAAGCATAGCCGTTGACATACCCTCCAACATTTCTCCATTGAAAATAGGGACGTCCTATTTTATAATAATAATAATAATAATAATAATAATAATAATAATAATAATAATAAGTGCCCCACCTATCTGACTGAGTTGCCCCAGCCACTCTGGGTGGCTTCCAACATATATAAAAACGTAATAAGACATTAGACATTTTTTTTAAAAAACCCTTCCCTATACAGGGCTGCCTTCAGATGTCTTCTAAAAGTTGTCTAGTTACTTATCTCCTTGGCTTGGGGGGGGGGGAGGTCGCCTGACTCCATACCCTCCAACATTTTTCCGGTGAAAATAGGAACGTCCAAAGGAAAAGCAGGACATTCCGGGATCAACTGAGAAACTGGGACGGCTTCTTTAAATCTGGGGCTCTCCCTGGAAATTAGGGACACTTGGAGGGTCTGGTAAAAGAGAACAGCAGAACTGGGATAAAGGTGGGACGTTGGAGGGCCCAGGCCCAACCTGAGGAGCCCTGATGTATCTCAATGCAGGCTGTGTGGGGCTATTTGGGGGGATACTTGGCAGGGCTTGAGGATGGTTGTGGGGCACCACTACAGCAGGAAGGGGCAGGTATGGGGCAACTGAGACTTCTGGTTCAGAGATAAGAGCTTGCCTCAGCCAAGCAAAGGAACAGAGTTCATGAGGTTGAGGGGCTGAGGGCCAGATTGGAGGAACAGAGGAGGGGCCCGAGATGTGGGTTTGGGGGCTCGGGACAGAAGGGGCCAGCAGAGACGGCTCTTGTTGTTGTTGTTTAGTCGTTTAGTCATGTCCGACTCTTTGTGACCCCCTGGACCAGAGCATGCCAGGCCCTCCTGTCTTCCACTGCCTCCCACAGTTTGGTCAAACTCACTCTGGTAGCTTCAAGAACACTGTCCCACCATCTCATCCCCCGCCGTCCCCTTCTCCTTGTGCCCCCCATCTTTCCCAACATCAGGGTCTTTTCCAGGGAGTTGTCTCTTCTCATGAGGTGGCCAAAGTCTTGGAGCCTCAGCTTCACGATCTGTCCTTCCAGTGAGCACTCAGGGCTGATTTCCTTCAGAATGGAGAGGTTTGATCTTCTTGCAGTCCATGGGACTCTCAAGAGTCTCCTCCAACACCATAATTCAAAAGCATCAATTCTTCGGCGATCAGCCTTCTTTATGGTCCAGCTCTCACTTCCATACATCACTACTGGGAAAACCAGAGCTTGAACTATACGGACCTTTGTTGGCAAGGTGATGTCTCTGCTTTTTAGAGATGGCTCGGTGAGAGCTAATTCCCCATAGCAGAGGACGGGGCACAGTTTCGGTGGCAGTGAGGTCAACTCAACCCAAATTCTGTTGCAGATGACATTAGGCTTGGGTTGTGCAAATGCATCTCTGCACCAACACCCTCTTTGTGCGTGTGTGCCCCCCCCCTCCAAATCCCTGGAATCTCACACCTCTTCCTGGATAACAGTTGCCCTCTTGTTTGGGTATCACCACTTTATACCAACTAAGTGGACATTATGTTCAGGGAACCGGGCCAGATTCAATTCCTCCAGCCTCTCTCCTGCGGATGCTTTTTTGCTAGCGCAGGAGGAGAGACAAAGGCCTCAAGATAATTAACTCTTCTCTCCCCCCCCCCAACCCACTGCCGCCACCCACCCCATAAGCTATCCCCTTCTTCTTTTTGTCTCGATATAAAAAGACCAGGATTCCAGAAAGCTAGCCAAGGCTGGGAAGCTGTCAACAGCAGCTGGGTGTGAAGAGAGATATTTGCCAGAGACGAGGGAATGCAACACTCCCAGATACCGACAGCGAGGATCCCAACCTCCGACCCCTTGCTCCCCACATCCAACCCCCAACTGACGTGTGGCTCTCTCAGTTTCAACCCCCCAAAAATCCCACCCTAAAGAGACAGACGTCGGCAGACAGCTACGACTTAGCTAGAGCGACGTCCCTGCGAGGGAGAGAAGGTTACGACATTTGGGACTTTCTTTTCCTTTTTATGGTTTCATTCATACTTTTTCAAGTTTATACATTTCATTAGTTTCACAATCGATTTACATTTCGCAGTTGGACTTCCTTCTCCCTCTTCCTGCGGTTCCTTACATTAACTTTTAAAAATATCTTCTGCATATCCAAATTCATTTAATTTGCTCATTTAATTATCTACAGTGGTACCTCGGGTTAAGTACTTAATTCGTTCCGGAGGTCTGTTTTTAACCTGAAACTGTTCTTAACCTGAAGCACCACTTTAGCTAATGGGGCCACCTGCTGCTGCCGCACCGCTGGAGCCCGATTTCTGTTCTTATCCTGAAGCAAAGTTCTTAACCTGAAGCACTATTTCTGGGTTAGCGGAGTCTGTAACCTGAAGCGTATGTAACCTGAGGCGTATGTAACCTGAGGTACCACTGTGCTTTCAAAATATACTTTTATGAATCTGCAGGTTATTACAATAATCCTGCCAATGTTTTTATCTGTTTACAATTTCTCTGTAAATATTCAATAAACCATTTCCATTCTTTTATAAAACGTTTGTTATCTTGATTTCTTATTCTTCCGGTAGGTTTCGCCATTTCCACATATTCCATAAGTTTTTGTATACGTTCTTCCTTTGCTGGGACTTCTGCTTCTTTCCATTTTGGGGCAAATAGCATTCTTGCTGCAGGAGGAAGAGATGGCCACAAACTTGGATGGCTTTAAAATAGGATTGGACAAATTCATGGAGGAGAGGGCTATCGATGACTACGGTCAGAGGCAGCAATGCTCCTGAATGCCAGTTGTGCTGGAAACCACAGGAGGGGAGAAGGCTCTTGTGTTCGAATCCTGCGCTTGTGGGTTTCCAATAGGCATGTGGTCAGCCACTGTGAGAAGAAGAGGCTGGGCTAGATGGCCCCAGATGGCTCTTCCCGTGTTGTCGTGGCTTTTTCACATTCCTCTCATGCACCTGTCCAGACAGACCACAGAAGCGGCCCGTAGGTCTCCAGTAGGGATGTCAGGGGGTTGGGGAGAAATTCAAACTGCCCATTCCCAGAGCAATTCATTAAACAAAACTGCAGCTCTCATTCGAAATGGATTTTGTGATGTTGTTCTCCATCCGAAAAAAGAGTGCAGAAATGTGAAACAGTGTGGCTAAAAATGCAAACGTTTCCCTGTTTAATTTTTAAGCAGATTCCTTCCCCGCCCTCCCAGAACTTGCAACACAAGAAGACAAAGCAAAACTTTGTCATCTATTTCTGAAAACAACGTGCAAGCAGGCATTGTATTGGGGAAACATGCTTTTAAAAAAAAAGTGTATCCCCCACAGTGGTGCATCCTGTACTGTCATTCTACAGTAGGGGTCAACAAGTTTTTTCAGCAGGGGGCCGTTCTACTGTCCCTTGTGGGGGGCCGGACTACATTTTTTTGGGGGGAGGAATAAATTCCTATGCCCCACAAATAACCCAGAGATGCATTTTAAATAAAAGCACACATTCTACTCATGTAAGAACACGCTGATTCCTGGACCGTCCGCGGGCCGGATTGAGAAGGCGATTGGGCCAGATCTGGCCCCTGGGCCTTAGTTTGCCTACCCATGTTCTACAGCTTCTGGGAAAACACACCTCTTTATCCTGTTTTTTAACCCTTGAGGTGCATATTTTTGGGACCCAACCTATTGTTGTGACTGCAAGTTGTTTTTAAGACTCTTTTCAACATTGTGTTTGAATGTTGTAACCTATGGCTGGAGGCAGTAATGCTTCTTGAACCCCAGTTGCTGGAAACCACAGGCAAACAGTGTGTGCTGTTGCGCTCGGGTCCTGCTTGTGGGTATCCCCAGGGATATGGGTGGCCACTGTGGGAACAGGATGCATCGCAGGGGGTTGGACTAGATCACCCTTGGGGTCCCCACCCCCAACTCTATATGCTTCTTTGCTTCTACTTCTATTTCGTTTATAAGTGGTCCACGTTTCACAAGCATACAGGAAGGTTGGTAGTACAACAGCTTTGTAAACAAGCATTTTGGTTTTCCTGCGAATGTCCCAGTTGCTATGTCTAGATGGGCCATAATTAACTCTTCCAGCAGGCTCTCCTTATGTAGGGTTGCCATATTTCAAAAAAGTGAAAATCCAGACACAAAAGTTTTTAAGTTGTTGAGCTTTATTTGCAAGGGCTGAATACCAGCTATGTCTGGGAAATTCCAGACGTATAGCAACCCTACTGTATGCCATTATTTTTTGTTTTGCTAGTCGCTTTGTTTATTGTGCCGGTAATTCTGCTGCATTTTACTCTGGGATTACTCCTAATAGCCAATTTTTTTGGGGGGGGGGGAGTGATAGTTACTAAAGACACACACATGCAAAGTCTCTCTGCATGTTCAGCAGAACCCCAAGCTTGGCCAAAGTTGGTAACATTTAAAAAATCAGCAGGCCAGCACAGTTGGCGCTTGGGTGATACAGAAAATGAGCAGAAAATGGGAACCAACAGCATCTTGTTCTTGCTCAAAGTAATGAAGGTGACATTGGTCTGAGTCATTTGCTGTCTTCTCGTGAAAACCATGTAGCTTCATGTTGTATTGGTAAAATGGGGGGGGGGGGCGCGTTCCAGGTCACATGATCCTTTCCTGCCCTTGCCCCAAGGGCCAAAGGATTGCAAGAGTGTGAACGAACTGCATTAACCCACTCATTGGAACTCCCTGCCTGTTGACAACAGAAATTTGCCTTCACTGTGCTCTTTTTGTGCTCTGCTTAAAAACGCTGTTGTTTTAGGCAAGACTATCCATTGTAGTCCATTTAGGGACGCGGGTGGTGCTGTGGTCTCAGCCACTGAGCCTCTTGGGCTTGCCAATCAGAAGGTCGGCAGTTCGAATCCCTGTGACGGGGTGAGCTCCCATTGCTCTGTCCCAGCTCCTGCCAACCTAGCGGTTCAAAAGCCTGCCAACTAGATAAATAGGTACTGCTGTGGCGGGAAGGTAAACGATGTTTCTGTGCGCTCTGGTTTCCATCATGGTGCCCCGTTGCGCCATAAGTGGTTTAGTCCTGCTGGCCACATGACCCGGAAAGCTGTCTGTGGACAAACGCTGGCTCCCTCGGCCTGAAAATGAGATGAGTGCCGCAACCCCATAGTCACCTTTGACTGGACTTAACCGTCCAGGGGTCCTTTACCTTTTACTCATTTTTACCCATCCATTGTAGTGAACGATGGTATAACAGAACAAAGAACATTAGCCTGAGGTACAAGACAAGGATGCCCCCTTTCCCCAATTTTACAGTGGTACCTCGGATTAAGTACCTACTTAATTCGTTCTGGAGGTCCGTTCTTAACCGGAAACTGTTCTTAACCTGAGGTACCACTTTAGCTAATGGGGCCTCCCACTGTCGCTGCCACACAATTTCTGTTCTCATCCTGAAGCAAAGTTCTTAACCCTTGGTACTATTTCTGGGTTAGCGGAGTCTGTAACCTGAAGCATATGTAACCTGAGGTACCATTGTATTTGTATTGGGCATTGAATCTCTGGCCAATGTAATTAGAGAAGATGGAAATATAAAAGGAATAAGCAAAAATGGAAAACAGAAAATGTTAGGTTGTGGGTGAACATATCAGACAACATAGCAATTCTTCAAACAGCTCTTGTTTATTCACAGGCCAGAACAGAACTGAACTGAAGGGTTCAGCCAGCCTACTTATATAGAGCTCCAGTACAACGTAACTGTAACCATTTTCTGTAACTATCCAATCACTGAACGTCACTTTCGATCCCTTATTTGCATATGTGGACCTGAACTATCTACAGTATCCCCCTGCTGGCCCAGGGTGAGAACTTCAGTACATAACAGAAAATAAGCTTACTTGCATATGACACCTTGCTAACAATCGAAAATCCGTTGGAAAATACGCAGGTAATAAAGGCACCTTTGGAAAGAAAGAAAAAAGTCTATCCAGACATGTAGAGTGTTAACACATGTTTTAGTATTATCTTTAGCGCATCGTTAATTTCAATTATATTTTCTGAATGTTTCAAATAGTTGCCTTAAACTCCACCCCCCTATTGCTTTATTCTTTCTGTAAACCACTCTGATGTTTCGTTATAATTAAACCGTCCGTAATTCTTGCAAAATAAATAAACAAAAGCAAATACTCACTGGATCTGTATGTTACCAATGCAGTGTGCAACCAGACTGGGGGCAGTTCATCAGAGAACCTCTGAGCATGTGCTGTGTGCCGTTTCCTTGCATCCGAGTCACGAGGGCATCTGACAAAGTGCCTGGCAGTCATAGGACAAAAATTCTGCATCAGGGAGTCAGAACTTCTACTGATTTAAAAGGAGAAAGATTTATACAATCTAAGAAGAAGCCAGAATATCTGCTTTAAGCCCAGGATATGCCTCATACGGCTTCCTTCAGTCTAAGTGAGGCATCCCCAAACACGGCCCTCCAGATGTTTTGGGACTACAACTCCCATCATCCCTAGCTAACAGGACCAGTGGTCAGGGATGATGGGAATTGTAGTCCTAAAAACATCTGGAGGGCCAGGTTTGGGGGTGCCTGGTCTAAGCTGTGTGTATTAATTTTGCCTTTTAATGCTCCGAATCGCACGGAGATCTTCAGATGAAGGGCGGTATACAAATAATTTTATTAATAAATAACTTTATTAATAACTTAATAAATTAATTTATTAATAGATAAAGTTATCCACCAGGAAGAGATGAATGTTGTGTACAGAAGGAACGAAGCAGAATAGATTGCAGTTTAATCGTAAATAAATTCAGTGACAAATTATCCTGCTCCAACAACCTGTGGGGAGCTTTGTAGGATGGTTAAGGCCCACCTACCGACCACAAGAATACCTTCCTTGCCCCCTCCTTTAACCGTGCCAGCGATGAGGACTAGAACCTTGCGGCAAAAGCAGATTATGCCATTGCAGAGGCACCACCACAGTTCCACGGGACATACAAAGGGCTGCGGATGCGTCAGAGCGAAATCGAGCCCTGCAGTCCCGCGCTCCACCTGCCTTTGTCCGGCCGTGAGGCACCGTCCCACTCAGCACCCCAGTCCAGCTGCTGCCATCCACCCCCAACTAAAAAGCATCTTAGCTCTCACTTCTCTGGGCCTTTTGGGCTCCCCCCCCCCATCAGCCACTGCACGCCAGCGCGGACCGCTTCCTGCCCCCCCCGCGAGAAAAGAGAGCTGGGCCCAGGAAATGATCCGAAAGCATCCTAGTGCCACAAACAAAACAGGTGTTAATCCCCAAACCCCGCCAAAACCTCCATCTCCCCCCTCCGGCCGTTTAATCCCACCCCTGGGCTTATCCTGGCTCCGAGCACCTGTCCCCCATTCCCCATCCCTCCCTCGGCCGGTCAACAATAGCAGCTGAGAATCAGCGCCAGTCAACAATGGCAGCTGAGAATCAGCACACTGGTCCGAAAGGCCTTGGGAAGGCGTGAAGTTCCCGGGGGGGGGGGGTTGGAGGTGGAGGGAGAGAGCTAATTCCAGCTCCCCATCTCTGACCACCCTCCAAGGCCCCCCGTTCCCTCAAACAACCCCCATGCCGTCCGCCCAAGGTCAGGGAAGGTGACCGGGGTGGTTTGGAGGGGAGGGCAGAGGTCAAAGCCAGACATTTCCCTCTCTCCCACCCGCCCCCCACGGCATTCTTTGAGCGTCATCCCTCCTTCGCAAGGGACATCCTGTCCGTTCACCGGTGACGATTGGCAGCCATGCGAAGAATCGCAGGACCGTAGAGTTGGTGACCAAGGGGTCATCTAGTCCAACCCGCTGTGATGCAGGAACAAGGCATTCCACCTGCAAAAATTTGTGGCCGTCTTACAGTTTTCAATCGGTGTGCATTCCTTCCGAAATCTTGCAGCTTTTCATGTCACAGATGCTCCACGGCAGGACTCTACTGTATACCGTCCTGTGTTTTTCAGAGCAAGGGAGGTACTGTATTTTTTGCTCTATAAGACTCACTTTTTCCCTCCTAAAAAGTAAGGGGAAATGTGTGTGCGTCTTATGGAGCGAATGCAGGCTGCGCAGCTATCCCAGAAGCCAGAACAGCAAGAGGGATTGCTGCTTTCACTGTCCAGCGATCCCTCTTGCTGTTCTGGCTTCTGAGATTCAGAATATTTTTTTTCTTGTTTTCCTCCTCCAAAAACTAGGTGCGTCTTGTGGTCTGGTGCATCTTATAGAGCGAAAAATACGGTATATAAATTTAATAAATGATAAAATCATACGAGTTGCGCTCTAAGTAAGACCCTGTTTGCACCATACTGTACACTGAAAGCACTGTGAAACCGCTTTATACAATCATGATTCTACGATGGTATGATTCGTTTTATTCTACTGCATGTTAACAAAAAGGAAGAAGGAAGGTGCCACGTCAGCTAATGCCAGCAACAAGAATAATCTGTCATTCCTAGATTAAACACCTATATCAGAGCTTTCCAAACTGTGCCACACGACATGTTAGTGTGTCAGCTGCAGTGTGTCGCAGAAACGCTCCCCACACTTCTCCCGGGACTGGAAAGGGGTTAATTTAACTTCTGGTTTGCTAGTAAAACTGAACTGCTGTGTCGCAAAACGATGCAAAACTCAATTACTGTGTCACGAAACAATGCAGAACTCAATTACTGTGTCACAAAATGGCGCAAATCTAAGAAGTGTGCCAGCAACATGCAAAATTTGGAAAGCTCTGGTCTATATTAATGTACAGCCTTTAGTGTCATCGTCCCAGTGGTCTGGAATGCTGTACCAGTAGACAATCAGCAAGCATCTTCCTTTTCAGTTTTTAAAGGACTGCTGGCAACTTATGCAGGCAATTAAAAATACAGTCTTTCCATAATAGTTAGCTGCTTTCCTAATTTTTACATTTTAACATTGATGGATAATTGTTGCAAACTGCTCTGATTTTTTTTAAAATGCATATCTTTTTTTTAAATAGATAATATGAGCAGAGCTTGTGCCCCCCCCAAAAAAACCCTTGTTTTAGAGATATGCACTTTTAACACATGATTCCTTCCTTTCTCAGACTCTCCTCTCCATCGGCAAAGTCTTCTCCTTATCATTGCATTGTCTCCCTCCCTGGCCTAGCATCTTCATACACTTCCATAGACTTGAAACATTCTGTCATTCCAGCTCACTTCCATGGTGCTTATCAGCCACTGACAGCACCGAGCCTCGTGTCCCCCCCTGAGGAATGTGCCTCCCTCCTCTGGGAATCAGGGGCTGCAGAGAGGAGAGGTTGTGGAGGGGGGAGGACAGTTGAAGGGATGAAGACGAGCGCCATTCATGGTCAGGCTGGTCCTTCGCGGAGCCATCTCTCTGAATCCTTGTCATCATGTCACTCACAGCTGCGACGGGCCTGTTTCAGGGAGTGGGGGGGGGGGGGGGGAAGAGTGGGGGGGGGGGTGATGCTATTTCGGACAGGAGGATATAAAGGGATGGGGGTTGGTCCAAAAGCTCAGATCTTGCTGGACTCCAGGCTGAGTTACCTCCGTGTCCTGGCGTAAGAGATTTCTGGTTTGGGGGTGTCCGGTGGGGCTTGTGGGGTGGGCGTAGTGGAGGGAATAAATAAATTGGGGGTCTCGGACGTGTGGGTCAGGAAAGGATGCGAAGGAAGTAAAATGTGTTTCGGCTGTAAATATTTTCTTCCAAGCTGGACCCGGAATAAGAGGGCTGAGACGCTGTTTCTGTTGCTGCTGAGGTCATGTAAGCACCATGTTCCCCCAAAGATTATTGAGAACTGTAGTTTATTTCAGGTGCTGGGAATTGCAGCTCTGTGGTGCGTGAACTACAGTTCCCAGGATTCTTTAGGGGAAGCCATGGGAGTGAAAGTTTCAGATTTGTAGTTCGGCTGTGACCCTAGATGAGTTGGTCCATGTTTGCTTTCGTAGGGATCAACATTTATTTCTTTCGATCTATTATCTGAACAATGATAGCAATAATCTGTAAGTGGCTTACATATTTGCGGAAGTGCCAGTGACCTCTCTGGCATACAGACACCTGCCTACTTACCTGTGTGGTTTAGCCACACCTGGGTGCATCTCTCTGGTGTCTGTAGGCCAGGCATACAGCAAGGACAATGAAGCAAAAGTCAGGGATGAGCAAACAAACTGCGAGGATGGAGGTTCTGGTTTGTGGAAGTAAGCTTTTGAGTTTCACAGGTCTCTTCTCCGGAGCTCCCCAAGGGGGCTTGCGAAAAATCTATCGGTGAGGTGCGTGAATAAAAGCTTTGTGGATGACAGGGATTTTGAAGAAGGATGCTTGCTATCACGTACAAGGGGGCAGAGGGAGAGGCGAGTTAACAGAGAGGGAGGTATTTATATATCATTGACTGAAGAAGGAGACAATATGGGGGGGGGGTAGAGCTTGTAGTAAACAGGGCAAGAAAATGAAGGCGAAGAGAGGGCTCCAATAGCACTGAGGACTGGAAACTTGAAATTAACACTTGGGCTGCATGCGCACCACACATTTAACGCAGATTTAAAGCATGTTCTCGCCCAAAGCAATTTTGTAGCTTACCCACCACAGAGCTGCAGGTCCCTGCCCCCTTAAGAAACTACAGTTCCCAGAATTATTTGTGGGGTGTCTGCTTTAAATGTACAGAGCCCAGTCTAGAGCAGGAGGGTTCCCCCCCCACCGCCCCCAGAGGAGGTGTGTGACATAAATCGAAGAAAGAAGAAAAATATTTTTGTGGAAGGCGACAAAGGAGGGCTAGAGGAGGGTTTGGAGATGAGTGGGTAAGGAACTACAGTTCCCTGTATGCATGGGGGGGAGGGCTTATGGGGAGGGGCCGAGTGAGGCCACGGCTCACAGCTGGAGCAGGGAAGAAGCAAAATGTTAGAGCATGGGTAGGCAAACTAAAGCCCAGGGGCTGGATCCGGCCCAATCGCCTTCTAAATCCGGCCCACAAACGGTCCAGGAATCAGCGTGTTTTGACATGAGTAGAATGTGTCTTTTTATTTAAAATGCATCTCTGGGTTATTTGTGGGGCATAGGAATTCGTTCATTTTTTCTTCTTCAAAATATAGTCTGGCCCCCCACAAGGTCTGAGGGACAGTGGACCGGCCCCCTGCTGAAAAAGTTTGCTGAGCCCTGTGTTAGAGGCTGGATGGAGGAGTGGGTGACTATTACGGGCGAAGAAAAATGTGGGGGTTTCTTGGATGGAAGAAGGAGATGGGAGGCATTTATCCCCCCCAATAAGGCTATGAATGTTGTATTACTTTATTGTTGTTAGCCGCCCTGAGCCCGGCTTTGGCTGGGGAGGGCGGGATATAAATATATTATTATTATTATTATTATTATTATTATTATTATTATTATTAGGAGTTTTTGCAACCCCTTCCCCTTCCACCCACCCACCTTTTGGCCCAGACTTTCCTAAGAGGCAGCTGCTCCAGCTGCTTTTCCCACCTGCTCAGCGAGAAGATGCCAGCGACCGGTTCCTGACTCAAGCCTGACACTCATTTTTCCTCCACCAACTCTTTTCATTTCTTTTCTCAGACTCCAATCTTCCTCCTCCAAGGCTCTAACAGGTAGGATGACCTTGTCTCAACCTTTCTGTCGCTTCCCCTCTGTTTCTCCCCATATATGAACTGAATTGTATGAAATGAATTGTATAGGGGGAAATGCAAAAATGTGTCTTATCAGGTGAAAGCTCATTCGAGCATCTATTACGATAAATTCGCCTTAGAATACTTATGAACTTTCATGGGGACTTTTTTTGGGCGGGGGTTGTTTTCACTGCAAACTGATATGGAAATGCAGAGAGCCAGCTCAGCTATACCGCTGCAGATATAACGTGTTAAGTGCATTATACAAATGTGACACTAGATGGCGATGGTGAGCTAATGGGGAATTCCATATGTATTTTAAAACGTTTTTTAAAAAAGCATTTTCACAGTGTTTTTTTATATATGTCTAGATTCAGCGCTTAAGGCTGAAAAAAATAGAAACTGAGATATCGTACATTAAAAGCACATCAAACCCCTACCGGCAAATCGGCCGGGTAAATCTGAAGCCTACTATACCAAATATCTTTCGGACAACAAGTCTAATGATATCACAGTGGCCGTGGCAAAGTTTCTCTCGGTAGTCATACGTATCAAAGACCATCATACTTAAGACTAAACAAATATCGTCTCAGTCTCCCTCTCCCAGGCGGTTGTCTGTATGAATCTGCATTTTATTCTGTGTCTATGTTACGGGTTTTTGGACCGCAATAAAGATTATTATTATTATTAAAAGCACATTCCCCCCCCAGCCCAGATAATCGTGAGAACTGTAGTTTACCCCTTACAGAACTACAACTCCTGTAACAAAATACAGTTCCCAAGAGTCTCAGGTGTGTGTTTGCACGCTTAAAATACAGTGGTACCTCGGGTTAAGTACTTAATTCGTTCGGGAGGTCTGTTCTTAACCTGAAACTGTTCATAACCTGAAGCACTACTTTAGCTAATGGGGCCTCCTGCTGCCGCCGCGTCGCTGGAGCACGATTTCTGTTCTTATCCTGAAGCAAAGTTCTTAACCTGAAGCACTATTTCTGGGTTAGCGGAGTCTGTAACCTGAAGCGTCTGTAACCTTAAGCGTATGTAACCCGAGGTACCACTGTATATGGTGTATCCACAGCTTGTGAGAAACTGGAACTGACAGATTCTCCCACTACTAGGCATGAGCAGGCCACTGAGAAACGGTGCAGGACCTTCCACGACTTGTTGGACTACAACTCCCATCATGCTGGCTGCTGGTACTTATGGGAATCGGAGTCCAACAGCCCTTAGAAGGTCACAGGCTCCCCATCCTTGCTGGAAAGTTACCGGGGGTGCTGTGTACCAGGGATGGCAGTCTTTCTCTTGGTTCTCTCATGCCCTCCCTGCCTTCTTCTGCCGCGCAGGATGGGTGACGCCGTGATGGCCGAGTTCGGGGCGGCGGCTCCCTACCTCCGGAAATCGGACAAGGAGCGCCTGGAGGCCCAGACCCGGATCTTCGACATCCGCACGGAGTGCTTCGTGCCCGACGAGAAGGAAGAGTTCGTCAAGGGCAAGGTCACGAGCCGCGAGGGAGGCATGGTCACCGTGCAAACCGAGAACGGCAAGGTCTGTGCAAAGAATCAGAGGACAGAATCACAGAATTGCAGGAAGGGACCCTAAGGGTCATCTAGCCCAACCCCCTGAAATGCAGGGTCTGGACTTTGCGAAAGAGGTGGGCAGGGACTTAGGAATCTGCCTCGTCCTGAGAAGGGACCCACTGGTCCACCTAGTTCAGCGTTGTCTACACTGAATGACAGAGGCTGTCCAGGACTTAGCCGTATCTGGAGGCACCAGGAATTAATAATAATAATAAATTTTAATTTATACCCCACCTTTCCCAGTTCAAAAACCGGGCTCAGGGTGGCTAACAACAAATTTAAAACACTTAATTATAAAAGCAGCATAAAATACAGTATAAAAACATGAATAATAATAAAAATCAAAAATCAATTTAAATAAAAAAATATTTATTTTAAATAAATAAATATTAGATATTCCCCAGGGCCAGCTGGCTGAATTGGTCCTACTTGGGCCAGCGAGGAGACCAGGGAAGAATTAGCTGTGGGGTCTCAGAGCAGGTGATCTTCATAAAAAGGGGAGGGGGAGGGAAGGGAAATAAAAGATCAGGCTGAATTCAAATTAAAGGCCAGGCGGAATAGCTCTGTCTTACAGGCCCAACGGAAGGAGGTTAAATCCTGAAGGGCCCTGGTCTCATGGGACAGAGCATTCCACCAGGTCGGAGCCATCACTGAGAAGGCCCTGGCCCTGGTGGAGGATAGTCTGACTTCCTTAGGGCCCGGGGCATCTAAACTATGGTTATTCATGGACCTTAAGGTCCTCTGCGGGGCAGACCAGGAGAGGCGGTCCCTTAAATACGAGGGCCCTAAGCCACATTGAACCTGGGACCGTCCGAGTGCAAAGCAAGAGCCCACCCCTAATGGAATGAGAATCCTTGGGCCCTGAATGGTGAAGAAAGGTCCGGGGTGGGGGGCAATGGGCCAAGGAGGGGTTCATGTTTGTGAGGATTCTCGGCTCCAGCAAAGCCGAATATTGGAAGATTTGGGGCAGGGGGAAAGAATGTGCTTCTTTCCGCAGCGCATCGTTAAACTGCGGAACTCATTGCCACAAGAGGCAGTGAGGGTTGCCCATCTGGATGGCTTTAAAAGCGGGTTGTGGACCAGTTTGTGGAGGACAAAGCTAACCATGGCTATTTTCAGCCTCTGCGGTCAGAGGCAGGAATGAGTACCGGTTGGCAGGAGGGGAGAGTGTGCGCTCAGGTGCCGCTTGCAGGTATCCCGTGGGCATCTGGTTGGCCACCGTGAGAACAGGATGCTGGAGGAGATGGGCCTTTGGCCCTGATCCGGCAGGCTTTTCTCACGTTCTGATGGTTTTTGAGGAGAGCGGGATAGTGTAAAGCCAATGAACTGGCAATGTTCAACGGGGACAGCGGAAATGGGGCTATGGCTTTTGCATCTGTCAAAGGCCAAAGAACCAGGGTCAGGAACCTAAAGGGGAACTGGGAGGTGTTCTGGAAGCTGAAAGGTCCGATGGGAATTGGCGGGTCGGTGTTTTTGATTTTGGGATCTGGACGATGGTTTCTGCTAAAACTCCCCCAGACGGTGACAGTGAAGGAGGCGGACGTCCACCAGCAGAACCCGCCCAAGTTCGACAAGATTGAAGACATGGCCATGTTGACCTTCCTGCATGAGGCTGCCGTCCTCTACAATCTGAAGGAGCGCTACGCCGCCTGGATGATCTATGTAAGTCCGGCGGGAGGGCTCCCCGCCATCTAGGGGCTACCTTCCCCAACCAGATGCCCTTCAAAAGTTTTGAACTAGAACTCCCAACTGGTGACGGTGATTGTCTTGGTGCTGATGGGATTTGTAGTCTAGCTACTGACTGGGGCTGATGGGAATTGTAGTCCCCTTTGGTCAGCTATGGTTTCTTTACTAGATCTTCAATTTTTTTTCAGTGTCCCTATTTTTCAGGGACGTCCCTGATTTAGAGAAGCCGGTTTCTGATTTCATCCTGGAATGTCCCACTTTTCCTTAGGATTCCCCTATTTTCACTGGAGAAATGTTGGAGGGTATGGAGCTATCTGACCCCTGAGCCGTCTAAAGACAATCCTGTACATAGCTGTCAATGCTTCCCTTTTTTTAAGGGAAATTCCCTTATTCCGAATAGGATTCCTCGCAAGAAAAGGGAAAAGTTGACAGCTTTGATCCTGTATAGGGAAGGGTTTTTATGTTTAATGTTTTGTTATGTTTTTATATATGTTGGAAGTTGCCTGGAGCAGCTGGCGGCAACCCAGTAAGATATCTGGGGTATAAATAGTAAAATTATAATGATGGAATGGGATGTCCCCATTTTCATCGGATAAATGCTGGAGGGTATGAAGTTCACACTTTATTCTAACTTGGTGTGTCCCTCTCACCTTTTCGTTCCCTTTTCCTTTCTCCCCCCCCAGACATACTCCGGCCTCTTCTGTGTGACTGTTAACCCTTACAAATGGCTGCCGGTCTACAACGCTGAGGTCGTCGCTGCCTACCGGGGCAAGAAGCGAAGCGAAGCCCCTCCCCACATCTTCTCCATCTCCGACAACGCGTACCAATACATGTTGACGGGTACAAAAGGATCCGTTGCGCTTGTGTGGGGTTTTTATTTTGTGTGGCAGCAGGGACACGGTTCTCCCAGAACCCTCCTGGCTAATCTGCTCCGGGGAATTGTAGCCCAAAACATCTGGACAGCGCTGGGCAGTGAAAAGCTAGTCTAAATTCTCCTCAATGCAACTCATAATATGCTCAAATTCACTGCATTCCATGATGTTACAAGGTATAAGTGGCATTTTTCGCTCTATAAGACGCACCAGACCACAAGACGCACCTTGTTTTTGGAGAAGGAAAACAAGAAAAAAAATATTCTGAATCTCAGAAGCCAGAACAGCAAGAGGGATCGCTGCGCAGTGAAAGCAGCAATCCCTCTTGCTGTTCTGGCTTCTGGGATAGCTGCGCAGCCTGCATTCGCTCCATAAGACGCACACACATTTCCCCTTACTTCTTAGGAGGGAAAAAGTGAGTCTTATAGAGCAAAAAATACGGTAAATAATTGGAGAACTGGGGAAACCCATAGCCTGTGGCTGTTTACTGAAGACATCTAACAATAGAATTTCGATGTTCTATCTTTGACCACCTGATAGTAAGGGTAAAAGAGGGGGGCAACTTTCAGCACCGTACCTTGCATGTGAACATTTCTGAGCAACCTCTGGTTAGCCGCTCAATGCCAGAGATATTGGTCCTCAATCTCAACCAGCATGGCAATTCTTTCACTCTCTCTTTCCTTCTAGACCGAGAAAACCAGTCTGTCCTCATCACGTGAGTGCCTCAAAATGACCCCCTTCTCCCAATTCTGCATGTTGTGAAAATCCAAAGTATTTTCTGACTGCATAAGCTGTTGCAGGCTTCCCCTCTGCCCGGCTGCCTCACCGTCGTATTCTGTCCTCATTCCAGCGGAGAATCCGGCGCAGGGAAGACGGTGAACACCAAACGGGTGATCCAGTACTTTGCCAGCATCGCTGCCATCGGCGACCGCAAGAAGGATGCCGCCAACACCAACAAGGTACCCACGAGCGATCGTGATCGTGTGCGAAGCACAGGCCTTTCCCTCCTGCGCGAAGGCCTCCAGCCTCCTCTTCCCCCAGAGTTATGCTCTCAAATTCCTCTTGAAAGTCTGTAACGAGGAAGAGAGGCACAGGGAACACATTCCACAAACAGGGAGCCACCACCGAAAAGGCCCTGTCACTGCCAGGCGGGTTGAGCCACCAACAAGGCCTCACCAGCTGATCGTAAGGTCCAAGATGGTTGATACTGGGGAAGGCGCTCTTTTAAGCTATAGTTCCCAGGATTATTTGGGGAAAGCCATGATTCTCAAAGAGTGCTCAGCCGTGGCTGGTCCATTGGGGTGGTACTGCCTCACTGACCTCAGCCTGCCCCCAGCCAGCCCCCAAATGTCTACCTTCACATATCCAGCTCAGGAACCAGCTTCTTCCTCCTTAGTCTCAGTGTTGCCCTTTGGATAACTCAGTTTCCCTGAGAGTTGCTTGAAACGAAGGCATGGTTTCAGAAACTCTGGTTTCTGACATGCTAGCCCCCATTTACATCTGAAATTGGTGCAGCCCAGACACAGGTTTCCCACCCCAGGGAGAATTAGGTCCTTGGCATAGCTGGCTAAGGCCCCATTAACATCGTACATTTCAATCACAGAGTGACCCCGAGGGTTGTCTAGTCCAACTCCTTTTGCAGGAATCTCAACACGCCGTCTCCCATCCAACTGGAAACCATATCAGACCCTGCTTAGCTTTGTGAATGTGCCAGTGGTTTTATTGCTGCACCACTAGGAGGTCTTGTACTGCTTTGAGCCGTCATGGCTTCCCCCTGAAGAATTATGGGAGCTGTGGCTTATTCATGGTGCTGAGAGTTGTTAGGGGACCCACCACCCCACCCCATTTCCCTCGCAATTCTCTGGGAAGAGGGATTGGCCATTAGACCACTCTGAGAATTGTACCTCTGTGAGGGGAATGGGGGTCTCCTAACAACTCTCAGCAAAGAGAGGCAGCTCCCAGAATGCTTTGGGGGAAGCCATGACTGTTCAAAGCGGGCGTCATAGTGCCTTAACCATGCAATGCAAATGCAGCCTTGTGTTTAATCCAACATGGCAACTCCTGCAGCCAAAAAAAAATTCCCCACAGCAGAACCTGGCATGCTCTGAATTTCCCCACAGCAGTGCGCCAGAGAGCATGCCGTGGGATCTGAAGATGTGTCGAGGGGGTGGATTTAAGCTGCCCTAACCGTTCACTCTGCTTTTTCAGGGGACGCTGGAAGATCAAATCATCCAGGCCAACCCTGCCCTGGAGGCCTTCGGCAATGCCAAGACCTTGCGGAACGACAACTCGTCCCGATTTGTGAGTGAATCTGGCTGGTTAGGGAGGCGTATGGAAGACCCCCAAATATCAAAGCCCTGCTTGCCCTCCAACATGTTGAGTCCCAAAACTGTGCCTTCTCATCCATGCCCCCTCGCAAGACCCACGTGAGATCACGGAGCCCCAAATACATGCTTTTTTGAAGGGCTGTGCTCTCACAAGCCCTCAAAAATGTGCATTTTTGGGTGCCATGCAAAACCGCCAGGTCAAGAAAAGTGCTTTTTTTCAGGGTGAGATGTCGGCATGAAATCACACGAGATCATAACACCCAAAATGGCTGGCATGCTCTCACAAGGGGGAAAAGGATGTCCCGGTTTTTCCGGTGCGCTTGCACGGTGTGCATCCTGTATATCAGCCTATGCCCTTGGGCACATAGGAAGCTGAGTCAGACCAGGACTCCATCTAGCTTAGTATTGTCCACACTGACTGGCAGCAGCTCTCCAGGGTTTTTGGCTGGGGACACCCCAGCCCAACCTGCAGATGCCAGGGATCAAACCTGTGACCTTCTGCATGCAAAGCAACCCGAATTGCAATTAAACATTGCTGTTGTTCTATTTCTGTGTCTCACGTTCTCCCTCAAAACACTTCAGAACAGCATTGTTGCCTAACACCCAAGCTAGGTAGGCTTGGCAGCGCATAGAGGTAGCTTCTGCCTTACCCGAAACCACCCATGAACGTCACAGCTTAGAGGATGATTTGAACCCAAGACTTCTTTATCAGAGTCCAGCGCTCTCATAGAGTCATTCCTTCCTTTTTCTGTCTAGGGTAAATTCATCCGAATCCACTTCGGGGCAACGGGAAAGTTGGCGTCAGCCGACATAGAAACCTGTAAGTCAGACTGCGAAGGGAAGTTTGATTGGTCCGTCTGATCTGTGCGTCCAGCTGTGTTTCTGTCCCCCGCGGCAGCCATCTTGTGTTATGCCACACACCCCGTGGCAGCCATTTTGTGCTATGCCACACATACCATGGCAGCCGTCTTGTGCTATGCCACACACCCTGCGGCAGCCATCTTGTGTTATGCCACACACACCACGGCAGCCGGCTTGTGCTATGCCACACAGCCCATGGCAGTCGTCTTGTGCTATGCCACACACACTACGGCAGCCATCTTGTTATGCCACACACCCTGCAGCAGCCATCTTGTGCTATGCCACACACCCCGCGGCAGCCATCTTGTGTTATGCCACACACCCCGCAGCAGCCATCTTGTGTTATGCCACACACACCACGGCACCCGTCTTGTGCTATACCACACACCCCACGGCAGCCATCTTGTGTTATGCCACACACCCCCCGTGGCAGCCATCTTGTGTTATGCCACACACACCACGGCAGCTGTCTTGTGCTATGCCACACACCTCACAGCAGCCATTTTGTGCTATGCCACATGTTATGTACTGAAGTTCTCACCCTGGGCCAGCAGGGGGATACTGTAGATCAGGTCCACATATGCAAATAAGGGGTCGAAAGTGACGTTCAGTGATTGGATAGTTACAGAAAATGGTTACTGTTGCGTTCTAGTGGAGCTCTATATAAACAGGCTGGCTGAACCCTTCAGTTCAGTTCTGTACTGGCCTGTGAAAAAACAAGAGCTGTTTGAAGAATTGCTGTGTCGTCTGATATGTTCACCCATAACTTAACACCACATACCCCGCAACAGCTGCCTTGTACTATGCCACACACCCCACGGCAGCCATCTTGTGACTGGCACCCACTGCACTTTCCAAAAAATTCCACTGCCCCAAAAAGCTTGGCAATTCCTGCCTCCCTCTTCAAATTCCTTATCCAGCCATAAATACTCCAATTAAGAAAGAGTAGCAGTTGGGTATCTTAGATGTGTCTTAGAACTGATTTTGTACGCTGCTCTGAGAGAGCCTAAAAGGATAAGCAACAGTTGCTGCAAATAAATAAATACTTATATGTAGTAGTGATATCTAAATTTGCATCTAGGCATCTAAATTAATATATGCCAATCCTGTGCAACTATGTGTTTTTTTGTGTTGTAGTTTTTTGGCAAGGTGTAAGCGGCTGTTCTAGATTTTACACAGCTTGCATCAATTCAGTTTTCACACAGCCCCCTGCCCCTTCTCTCTCAGATCTCCTGGAAAAGTCCCGGGTGATTTTCCAGCTCAAAGCTGAGAGAAACTACCATATATTCTACCAGATCCTGTCCAACAAGAAGCCAGAGCTTTTGGGTGAGTATTTGGGCTTTGTGTTTCTCTATAAGCAGGGAGAGTATATACAAAATTTCCCAGTGGGTAATCAAACCAAGTTGCCTCTAGAGGGATTCATGTGCATACCAGAACTTTTGGTTTGCACATTTATTTATTTTTATTTTAGATTTTATAGACTGCTCTTTCATAAAAAAAATACAGCAAGGCAGTATTCCGTAAACAAATTTACAATATCATAAATAAAAACATTCGTAAAGACAACAGTAGAAACATCAAACAAATGCTGATTAGCTAAAAGGAGCTTCCCGATTCAAAGGCCTGTCTAAACAACACCGCTTTTCGGGGATGCCTAAAAGAAGGCTGGGGCGATTCCTGCTGAACCTTTAGTGGCAAGGAGTTCCACCGGCCATGTGCACTTAAGGCTTGGTCCCTAGTGAAGGCTGACCAAGCCTTTGGGGCATGGGGGAACCACCAGAAATGCCCCGTGATTGAGGCAGAATGTAAGGGACCATACGGTCCTAAAGGGAATTTGGTCCTGAGGTGTTTAGGGTTTTGTGAATTAACACAAGAATCTTGCACCTGATTCAGTAGCAAACTGGCAACCCATCTCTAAGCAGAAGTGTAGTGTGTTGTCAGCAGCCTGCTCCCGTGAACTGTTTTGCCACAGCATTCTGCATTAGCTGCGGCCTCTAGACTATATACAAGGGCAGCCCCACAAACAGCACATTGCAGTAGTCAAGCAGAATAAAGGGCTCTGCAAGTTCACTGCAAGTGAACTTTCTGCAGTATAGGAAAAGGAAATGCATTGAAAAGTGTGGGGTGAACAATCTTGACGTCTGTGGAAATTCAGGATTGCTATTCTTACCTTATCCACAGAACAGTACCGGTCAGTTGTAAAATTATTTATTTATTACATCCCTTCTTTCCTTTGAGGAGCTCACGGTTCTCTTTTTCCTCTCTATTTTATTCTCACAACAATCCTGCGAGGTAGGTTAGGCAGAGGGGCATCAAGCGGCCCAAAGTCACCCGGTGAGCTTAATGGCCAAGTGGGAATTTGAACCCTGGTCTCTCCCAGGTTCCAGTCTGACACTCTAACCCAGTGTTTCCCAAACTCGGATCACCAGCTGTTTTTGGACTACAATGCCCACCATCCCTTGTTAGCCAGTGGTCAAGGATGATGGGAATTGTAGTCTGAAAACAGCTGGAGACCCAGGTTTGAGAAACACTGCTCTAACCACCAAACCACGCTGTCTCCTTTGTCCTTCAGCTATGCTGTATTTTGTTGGTCAGTTTCCCCGTTAGGGCCAGTTACTGCTAAGCCAATTTGATAAGGATGCGAGTCTTTCCGAAACCAGGCGATAACAAGTCTAACAATAAATCTACAATAAGTTTAAATAGATTTAAATGAAATATCCGCATTGTGACTGTTGCCGGAAAAATCCGAGGGCTCCCTTGGACAAAAAGTAAAGACACCAACCAGAGTAAATTGGAGCAAATCAGCAGCCTGCAGGCTTGGTCTTTATTGAACTGTTGCAACAGGGTGCTCCCCTCACTTGCAGGAGAGAGGAAAAGACACAGAAAAATGGTGTGCAAGGCCTTATAAAAACTTTTGAAATTCCCATCCTGTAGGTCAAGCCCACCCCCAGAAACATCATGCATACATTACAGAAAGGAGGGGTTGAGGGAGGAGTTGTGGTGGTAACCTGGGTGTCCTGTCACCTGGCTGGTTCCCCCTTTCCCCCTCCCCATGAGTACTTTCCAGGTGACAAAGGGGAGTTTGCAGTTTCCTGCCCCCAGAGGGAAGATCTGATCATTGTCCTTTGTTCCAGTCCATGCTGAATCCACTCCCATATGCAAGTTCTTTGTGATCTTGATGGTCTTCTGTCTAGGAGCATCAGGGTTGGCACAGCAACTGGGCAGGGCTCTTGTGTATGTGCTGGTATGCTCAAGGGATTATGGCTGGCCTGTATCAAACCTTCCCCATTTTGTAGTCCTTCCTTCATGGAGTAAAATAAAAGTGGAACAGTGCAAATCCGATGTATGGTTGATTTTCTATGAATTTATAACAGATGCGTAGCGTATGGTGTGTGTGTGTGTGAGTGTGTATGAAGTTTGTACAAACTGAATGATGAGGGCGGGTTTCCTGCTACATGACCAAATCTTTCTTTGAGCTGATGGTTTCTGCGGAGTCATGCCCTGAACACAGTCTGCTGTTAACCCCCCTCTTCATTCCCCTGTTTCTCCCCCCAAAAGACCTGCTTCTGGTCACAAACAACCCCTACGACTACAGCTACATCTCCCAAGGAGAGGTGACTGTGGCCTCCATCGACGACTCAGATGAGCTGATGGCAACAGACGTGAGTCTCTTTGCATAAACACAGGGAGGGGAAGCCATGTTCCATGCGTTAAGAAGATCCACTTAGGGGCGCCAAAATTTGGGCTCGCACAGGGCGCCATATTGAAAAAGATGACCAAAATCCTGGGTGTAGCATTCCCTGGGTAGAGCTATCTTGTATTTTTTAAATGCTTTTCAGGTTTAGACATTTCACTAATTTTACAAACATTTTAACATTTCAAAGCTTGACTTCCTTCTCCTTCTTTCTGCAGCTCCTTAAATTTGTTTTCGATATCTTCTGCATATCCAAATGAACTTAATTTGCTCATTTATTCATCTAAATATATACTCTTATAAAACTGCAGGTTATTACAATAACCCTGCCAGTGTTCTTACCTGTTTACAAT
Organism: Podarcis siculus; assembly: GCA_034642415.1. NCBI lineage: Eukaryota > Metazoa > Chordata > Lepidosauria > Squamata > Lacertidae > Podarcis > Podarcis siculus. The sequence continues at coordinate 505,741 of JAXCMG010000043.1, forward strand.
TTATCTGTCAATACTCAATAAACCATTTCCATCCTTTTATAAAAAGTTTGTTATCTTAATTTCTTACTCTTCCGGTAAGTTTCTCCATTTCTGCATACAGTGGTACCTCGGGTTAAGTACTTAATTCGTTCCGGAGGTCTGTTCTTAACCTGAAACTGTTCTCAACCTGAAGCACCACTTTAGCTAATGGGGCCTCCTGCTGCTGCTGCACCGCTGCTGCACTATTTCTGTTCTCATCCTGAAACAAAGTTCTTAACCTGAGGTACTATTTCTGGGTTAGCAGAGTCTGTAACCTGAAGCGTATGTAACCTGAAGCATATGTAGCCTGAGATACCACTGTATTCCATAAGGGAGAGCTATCTTGTAGCTACACAACTGGAACAGCACCACCTGCTGGCAGCTCCTGGAGTGCAGGAAATGCAGCGGGTGTGTGTGTGTGTGTGTCAAAAGTGAAGGGTGCCAATTTGAGAAGCGTCCTCTGTGACGTTTTCTTTCTTTCTTTCTTTCTTTCTTTCTTTCTTTCTTTCTTTCTTTCTTTCTTTCTTTCTTTCTTTCTCTCTCTCCCCTTCCAATATACACGCAGAGTGCCTTTGACGTCCTGGGTTTCACCCCAGAGGAGAAAGTCGGGGTTTACAAACTGACGGGCGCCATCATGCACTACGGCAACATGAAATTTAAGCAGAAACAGCGGGAGGAGCAGGCTGAGGCCGATGGGACCGAAGGTGTGTGGTTTGCAAAGGGCAGGAGAGATCTGTCGGATAAAGGGGAATGTCGGGGAGAAGCGGGAAAGGGATTTGAGGAGGGGGAAAGAAGCAGGGGCAGAGGAGAAGAGGGGTTTGGTGTGCATTTAAAGTTGGACCTGTGTGATTCGCGCTTTCCGAAAAATACGTCAATCAAAGCACAGCCATCCTCAGACATGAGCACTTCTCTGAATTTTGTAGTTCTCCAGCCAAGTCATGTGCACGAAGAATACATATACAGTGGTACCTCAGGCTAAGTACTTAATTCGTTCCGGAGGTCCGTTCTTAACCTGAAACTGTTCTTAACCTGAAGCACCACTTTAGCTAATGGGCCTCCTGCTGCCGCCGCGCCGCCAGAGCACAATTTCTGTTCTCATCCTGAAGCAAAGTTCTTAACCTGAAGCACTATTTCTGGGTTAGCGGAGTCTGTAACCTGAAGCGTATGTAACCTGAGGTACCACTGTACTAGGATGGTGTGTATATTAAAATGTATGTATGGGGGTGGGAATACCATCCCAAAACGCATTAAATTAGGGGGAATTGCTTTGCAGAGGTTCAAATATTAGGCAAAATGACGTACCAACGTATGTGTAGTACCAGGAGAAATTTGTTGGTGAGGCCTTGCTTTAAAAAATAAAATAGCATATTGAGGTGAAGAACTGACCTTAAGATTGAAGAAAGGAGAAACGTAGCAAAGCTGAAACGGACAGACGCCTCCACCCCTTAAAAAATAAGTTGCAGGAGTAGAAAATATAGGATCCCACCTGCAGTATCTACCATACATATTTCCTTTCCTCCCCAGATGCAGATAAATCTGCCTACCTGATGGGCCTGAACTCAGCCGACCTCCTCAAGGGGCTCTGCCACCCGAGGGTGAAGGTTGGCAACGAATATGTCACCAAGGGGCAAAATGTCCAACAGGTGAGGATGTCTTTTTGCAGGCAGCGGGGCCTCGGCTTCCAGAGGGTGTGGTAGGCCATTTTTCTTCAGCCTTGGGTTCCCAGGTGTTGTAACACTACAGCTGCCATCACCCCTGACTATTGGCTAAGCTAGCAGGGGATGATGGTAGTTGTAGTCCTACAACATCAGGGGATGATGGTAGTTGTAGTCCTACAACATCAGGGGGTGATGGGAGTTGTAGTCCTATAACATCAGGGGATGGTGGGAGTTGTAGTCCTACAACATCAGGGGATGATGGGAGTTGTAGTCCTATAACATCTGGGGGTCCAAGGTTGAAAAACACCATTATAGGGTATTTACAGTTGGGCAAGCTGGACATGGGTGCAGCTGCTGACATTGATGGTGCTGGCCTCATTATTCGCATCAGTTCAGACTGGAGATGGGGAGAAATTGGACCCAGTGTCCATTTAAAGGCAAACTTAGGCAATTTGCACTTTCTGTAACAATGCTTGAACCGAAACACAGCCCTCCTTCGAAATTTGCACTTCTCCAAACCTTGCAATGCGGTTCCTGCACCCCATCACAATTAACGTGCACAAAAATGTATATATATTAGTGAAAATAACACATCAACACGCATTACGTTAGAGAAAGTTGCTTTGCAACTGTGAGTGTTTTGGGCAAGGTTGCATTCCCAAAAATGTTTATATTAGGAGATTGGAGCACTAGAATGCGGATGAATTTGCACGAGAACTTTTTAAAAACAAGCAAACAATAACATCACAAACTGTTGTGGAAACAGGGAGAACCAACTTCTAATTAATCATGAATAGAAATGTAATGTTAGGCCCAGGGTTGTTGAATTGTTGTTGTCATAATAAAGGATAGAAACCCTTCTAAAAAAAGGAGGGATCGAAACCTTTCTAAAAAAAACCCCAACCGCTTAACTGGAATGAGCCTGGTTGGATTTAGGGGCAGGTGACCCAGATGACTGCCTGGGGCGTTGGGTTTGGGGGGTGCCAGCCTCTGTTCAGGGTGCACCTGTCACCCAGACGATCTGCCCCGCCCTGAGTTCGACAGCTGAAACTAACAGAACAAACAGTTCAGAGGCCGCAAATAAAATCCCTTATGCACAAGTTCATCACCATCAGCCACCATGGCAGGGATCAGTCTTACTTGCAGTTAGGTCATGCAGCAAAGTCACGAAATGGGGTTCGAAGTGCCTAAAATTGGGTGGTGTGGGGGTTAAAAGAGAGGTCACCAAAGGAACTCTGGACCTGAGGAGCCATTTGGTCTAGGGCAGCGATTCACAAACATTTTTTCCCCTCGGGGTCACAGTTTTGGAATAAACATTTCCCTGTGCCTCACCAATTTTCTAATTGATAAATACAGTACAGTGGTACCTCAGGTTAAGTACTTAATTTGTTCCAGAGGTCCGTACTTAACCTGAAACTGTTCTTAACCTGAAGCACCACTTTAGCTAATGGGGCCTCCTGCTGCCGGAGCACGATTTCTGTTCTCATCCTGAAGCAAAGTTCTTAACCTGAAGCACTATTTCTGGGTTAGCGGAGTCTGTAACCTGAAGCGTATGTAACCCCAGGTACCAGTGTACATTGGAAAACAGAAAATAAATGACTCCTAGCAGTGCTTGGTTTTGAAAAGATATCTATCCATACTCTGCAGATAAGAAGAAATATTTTGATACTACACTGCGCTGAAAATGTTTATATGTTTCTTTGATGGTCCTTGCCATCCTCTCCCTTTGAGAACCACTGGTCAAGGAATGAGCGGACAGTCTGCCTTCTTCTTTGAAGTCCTGCTTCCCTGGGGCATTTTTAAAAATGCTGTGGTTTTGGGGGGCTGGGGACTCGGCAGCCTTTGAAAGATAAAGAGAGAGGTGCTCACAGTGAAGGCAGCAGGACTCCTTGCTCAGAGCCCATATAACTTGATGCTGCTGAAGATTATGTCTTTTTTCCCTATAATTTTTATTAAATTTTCTGTTTTACATTTTAGAATATTCATTTAAACAACCTTAAAATACTAATGACTTCTCTTCTTCTCTTTCCATGGTTCGTTTTGCATAGCATAAATCCCTGCTTATTTTATATAAACTAAACCATTCAGTATTCCATTATTACGTCCCTCAAAACTTATTTACGCTGCTGAATTTCTCTTAATGTTGCCCACTTTTTCAAATAAACACAGTTTCCCTCCGTATAGTCAATAAACATTTTCCAGTCTTCTTTAAATGTATGTTCTCCTATTCTATGTGTTAGGTCCACAAGTTGCACATATTCCATCAGTTTAAGTTGCCATTCTTCTTTAGTTGTGACTTCACTCGTTTTCCATCTGAGGGCTAACGAAACACGAGCCACAGTCACGATGCTGGAGTCTTCTCTGCCCTTCACCATGAGATCCTAGGGCAGCTTAAAAAAGTAAAGGGACCCCTGACCATTAGGTCCAGTCATGACCGACTCTGGGGTTGCGGCGCTCATCTTGCTTTATTGGCCGAGGGAGCCGGTCTACAGCTTCCGGGTCTGGCGAACCAGAGCCGCGCATGGAAACGCCGTTTACCTTCCCGTTGGAGCGGTACCTATTTATCTACTTGCACTTTGACGTGCTTTCGAACTGCTAGGTTGGCAGGAGCAGGGACCGAGCAACGGGAGCTCACCCCATTGCAGGGATTCGAACCGCCGACCTTCTGATCCGCAAGCCCTAGGCTCTGTGGTTTAACCCACAGTGCCACCCGCGTCCCTTTGGGCAGCTTACAACACCATAAAAACACAGTACTTAAAATCAGTTTGAACAATTTACCATCAGAAGACTAGGCTCCATTCGCCTACTCTACTTGGCCAGGACACCAGCCCCTGCCACCTGGCTGAGGCCTGCTCTGCACCTGTCTCTGCGCTCTTGATTTATTTTTCTGCAACTCCAAGCGTCCCAGCTGGGGCTGATAGGAGCTGAGTCCAAAAAAATCTGGAGGGCACCACCAGGCACAGGGGTTCAGATTGCTTTCCCTGAAGTGTTGCTCACTTTTTCTTTCCTTCCTCCCCTGGCTCCTCCACTCAGGTGTACTACTCCATTGGGGCCCTGGCTAAGTCTGTGTATGAAAAAATGTTCAGCTGGATGGTGGTCAGGATCAACAACTCACTGGAGACCAAGCAACCCCGACAGTATTTCATCGGGGTGCTGGACATCGCAGGATTCGAGATCTTTGACGTGAGTACATTGCGGTGGGTGCCGCAAGATAGGATCATTGTCCTTAGGTAGATATCCCCTACCTCTTCCTATTGTTCAGCAGACTGCAAGCCTGTCATGTTTTGTTTTTTCCAAGTGTGACTTGTTTTCTGAGCTGCTCATCCGTCCTCAGCTTGGCTGGGTTAGGCTAAGGGTTTGTGATTTGCCCAAGGTTGCCCAGTCAGCCTCATAGTACGTTTCCGATCACAATTCAAAGTGTTGGTGCTGACCTTTGAAGCCCTAAACAGCCTCGGCCCAGTATACCTGAAGGAGCGTCTCCACCCCCATCGTTCTGCCCGGACACTGAGGTCCAGCTCCAAGGGCCTTCTGGCGGTTCCCTCATTGCGAGAAGTGAAGTTACAGGGAACCAGACAGAGGGCCTTCTCGGTAGTGGTGCCCGCCCTTTGGAATGCCCGCCCATCAGATGTCAAGGAAATAAACAACTATCTGACTTTTAGAAGACATCTGAAGGCAGCCCTGTTTAGGGAAGTTTTTAATGTTTCGTGTTTTATTGCTTTATTATTATTATTATTCTGTTGGGAGTCGCCCACACTGGCTGCGGAAACCCAGCTAGATTAGCGGGGTATAAATAAATATTATTATTATTATCATTATCATCATCATCATCATAGCAGAGTGGGGCTTTGAACCCTGGACAGACTGGTTTTTCAAATTGCTCGAGTCCTTGATTTCGTTTCCCTTCCTCGCTCCCTGTCTCAGTTCAACAGCTTTGAGCAGCTCTGCATCAACTTCACCAACGAGAAGCTGCAGCAGTTCTTCAACCACCACATGTTTGTGCTGGAGCAGGAAGAGTACAAGAAAGAAGGGATCGAGTGGGTCTTCATCGACTTCGGCATGGACCTCCAGGCCTGCATTGATCTCATCGAGAAGGTGTGGTTCTGAAGTGCTCTCTGAGGGATGGAATCACGCCTGCATACTGAGATCAGGGAAACAGGAGGGAGGGGAAGAGTTTATCATTGGCTTCCCAATTTGCCAGACTATGAAGCTATGATGTTAAGGTGCTAGGAAGCCATTAAGCATTGTTCCTGGTTCAGAGGTAGCAGGAATCTACAGTTAACTGTGGCTCCCTGCCTTGTTTGCATGAAAGGGGTGGGAGAAAGCGAGATTGTATGAAGCTCATGCACCTCTCCATTTATTAAGCCGAGATGTGATTGTGGAAGCCCAGCCTAGAATCCTGCCACGTTAAGGGCTAGAAACTTGTTTGTTTGTTTGTTTTAAAGGCAAGTAATCCTTCTTTTTCACCCAATGCCAGTTACTGGATTTGCTTTGCCCCTTACCACTGTGTAACACAACCCTGAATATAAGGGGACTGGCCATTAGCACCCTTGTTGTGCCTTGCTAAAATAAATACGCTTTTCCGTACACTTTTGGGGAGGTGGGTCATGGTTTGACCTCTTCTGAGTTCTTCCCCCATCCTTCCGATTCCTTCTGTCATTTTGTCTGATTTCACTACGGCTAACGGCTTCCAAACAACTTTAAACCATGGCTTCATATTCTGGCTTGTTAGGGAACTATTTGCTATAGTTTCCCAGTTCAGATGCAACAGGAAACCATGGTTAGCCGGGTCTCCCTGACTTGCTGCTTTGACTCTATTTCCCCCCCCCTTTCCGTGCAGCCGTTGGGCATCATGTCCATCCTGGAGGAGGAGTGCATGTTCCCGAAAGCCTCCGACATGACCTTCAAGGCCAAGCTGTATGACAACCACCTGGGCAAGTCAAACAACTTTGGGAAGCCGCGCAACACCAAGGGCAAGCCGGAGGCCCATTTCTCCCTCATCCATTACGCCGGCACCGTCGACTACAACATCCTTGGCTGGCTGCAGAAGAACAAGGACCCCCTCAACGAGACGGTGGTGGGGCTCTACCAGAAGTCGTCCCTCAAGCTCCTTGCTACGCTTTTCTCCAGCTACGCCAGCATGGAGGCTGGTGAGATTGAGGGGCGAGCAGGAGAGAGGGGGAAGGAGGAAAGGAGGAAACCAGGCCCAGCACTCAGGATCCTTGGGTAGTTGCCCTGGCATCAGGGCACTCCGGGGGTTGGCGTGCGTGGCTGCCATTTTATTTCCCAAAATGCTCCATATTAGGGGTCGGATGAATCTATTAGCTTTGGGTTCTCTCTGTTTCTTCTCATTTTTTCCAACCTTAAGTCCACCTCCCTACGTTTCTGCTTCAGTTTGCAATTATCTTTTTTTTTATTTAGAAGAAAAGCCTCATGGAAATTTGTCAGTATTCAAAGCAAATTTCTCCCAGCAATGCACATTTTCAGTACGGGGGTACCTCGGGTTAAGAGAGATTTCAATGACAGGAGAGATTTCAATGACAGTCATTGGGAAGGAGACCAGTGTAGGAGAACTGAATTTAAGACTGAAACAGAAGAAGAGAAACTGAAAGAAACCAAATTTGACCTGATTTGCTCATCCCTTTGATGAGGGAGGCTTTCCTGAGTTTTCAAAGCCTTCACTCTCTGCACTTCTGTCTTCAGGTGGAGATGGAGGGAAGGGAAAAGGATCGAAGAAGAAAGGATCGTCTTTCCAGACCGTTTCCGCAGTTCATCGGGTAGGAAACCAAAGGCCGCCCCACAAAAAAGATGGGAGGGGGGGTGCTTGTTTGATTTTTTTTTTAAGTCAAGAAATGGGGAGCAAAGAAGACATTGCTGGAAACTAAATAAATATTGACACACATTCCTCCCTCTCTTTTCCTCCTCCTCTCCTTTCGTCTTCCCCCTTTCCCTGCCTCTTCCTCCCTCACCTTTTCTGTCTTCCCTCACCTCTTCTTCTCTTCCTTTCCACTTTTCCCTCCCACCCTCTCTCTCCCATTTCTGCCTCTCCCTCTCTCCTTCCTCTGTCCTTCTCTCCCCTCCCTCTTTATCTCCCCTCCATCTGCTTCCCTCTCTCCCTCTCCTTCTCTCCACCTCTTTCTCTGGCAGGAGAACCTCAACAAGCTGATGGCCAACCTGAAAACAACCCACCCTCACTTTGTGAGGTGCCTCATCCCCAATGAACGGAAGGCCCCTGGTAACCGGACAGGGACAGGGCTGGTGGACCGGACTGGGAGGTGCTGGTTGTGCTGGGTTGGGGAGGCCCTTGGGCAGCTAACTCACAGACAGGGACGTGTCTACGGTTTCACGTTCCCCCAGCTGTGATTACCTGAAATGCGTATTTACGGGACCGCCTCTCCTGGTCTGCCCCGCAGAGGACCTTAAGGTCCATGAATAACCATAGTTTAGAGGTCCCGGGCCCTAAGGAAGTCAGACTATCCTCCACCAGCGCCAGGGCCTTTTCAGTGATGGCTCCGACCTGGTGGAATGCTCTGTCCCATGAGAGCAGGGCCTTTCAGGATTTAACCTCCTTCCGTCAGAGCTGTAAGACAGAGCTATTCCGCATGCCCTTTAATTTGAATTCAGCCTGATCTTTTATTTCCATTCTCTTCCCTCCCCTTTAATGAAGATTACCCGCTCTGAGACTCCACAGCTAATTCTCCCCTGGCCTCCTCACTGGCCCAAGTAGGATTAATTCTGCCAGCTAGCCCTGCTGATTATCTAATGCTTATTAGATGGATTTCCCCTAAATTGATTTCTGAACTTTGAATTTTATTGCTATTCATGTTTTTATACTGTATTTTATGCTTCTTTTACAATTAAGTGTTTTAAATTTGTTGTTAGCTGCCCTGAGCCCGGTTTTGAATCAGGAAGGGCGGGGTATAAATAAAAAATTATTCTTATTTATTAACAAAAGGAACAGTGGTGCAAAAGACAGGGAGGGAATCTGCCTCTGTTGGCATATTTAGCATAACACTAGTGGCAGATGAAACGGGACAGGACCCACACAGAGCAATAGAAAATCACCTCTTAAGTGTATGGGAGGTTCCTCTCCCAATGCATTGCCTGGGATCTCTAAAGGTAAAGGTAAAGGTACCCCTGCCCGTACGGGCCAGTCTTGACAGACTCTGGGGTTGGTGCGCCCATCTCACTCAACAGGCCGGGGGCCAGCGCTGTCCGGAGACACTTCCGGGTCACGTGGCCAGCGTGACATCGCTGCTCTGGCGAGCCAGAGCCGCACACGGAAACGCCGTTTACCTTCCCGCTGGTAAGCGGTCCCTATTTATCTACTTGCACCCGAGGGTGCTTTCAAACTGCTAGGTTGGCAGGCGCTGGGACGGAGCAGCGGGAGCGCACCCCGCCGCGGGGATTCGAACCGCCGACCTTTCGATCGGCAAGCCCTAGGCGCTGAGGCTTTTACCCACAGCGCCACCCGCGTCCCGACCCTGGGATCTCTAGAACCATACAATTGTGGAGTTGGAAGGGACCCCCAAGGGTTCTCCAACTCTCGCAACGCAGGAATCTTTTGCCCAACTCTGGGCTTGAACCCACGTCCCTGAGGTTAAGAGTCTCATTCTCTACAGACTTCTGGCTCTGCAGTTCTGGAGCAGGAGTGTGGAGTCCTTTTTCTGCCTGAAGACCTCATTCCATCCTGGGCAACCTTCTGGGATGGAGTTGTGGGTGGGGGCAAAAGAAAAAGAGGGCAGAGCAATGGGTGCAAATTGGGGCGCGGGTGGCGCTGTGATCTAACCCACAGAGCCTAGGGCTTGCAGATCAGAAGGTCGGCGGTTTGAATCCCCTAAACGGGGTGAGCTCCCATTCCTCAGTTCCTGCTCCTGCCAACCTAGCAGTTCGAAAGCACCTCAAAGTGCAAGTAGATAAATAGGTACTGCTCTGGCGGGAAGGTAAACGGTGTTTCCGTGCGCTGCTCTGGTTCGCCAGAAGCGGCTTAGTCATGCCGGCCACATGACCCGGAAGCTGTATGCTGGCTCCTTCGGCCAGTAAAGCGAGATGAGTGCCGCAACCCCAGAGTCGTTTGCGACCGGATTTAACTGTCAGGGGTCCCTTTACCTTATGGCAGGCTAGTTTCAACACACCCACACACCTCTCTCTCCTCCAACCAGACAAGCAAGAGGCATTAATGACACATTCCATCCAGGCAAAGATACTCAAAGAGGTTGCAAAACGGTGTGGGGTGTGGCCATAGCTGTCAATGTTTCCCTTTTTTTAAGGGAAATTCCCTTATTCCGAATAGGATTCCTCGCAAGAAAAGGGAAAAGTTGACAGCTATGGGTGTGGCCCCTGGACCTGAGACTTCCCACCCTTGTTTTAGAGAGACGCTATGGGGTGTGTGGTGACATAAACTAAGCTTGGGTGGGACCCCAGCCAAATGAAGGGCACAGAAGGGGCCAATTTCTAACACGGCTGATACCTCCCCTCTCTCTTTCCCTTCGCCAGGAGTGATGGATAATGCTCTGGTCATGCACCAGCTCCGCTGTAACGGAGTCCTGGAGGGCATCCGGATCTGCCGGAAGGGATTCCCCAACCGGATCCTTTACGGGGACTTCAGGCAAAGGTGAATCTGCCTTCGGGGTCACGCTGGGTGGAGGGTGGCCCTTCCCTGCCCTGTGCCTGTCGCAACCTGTCACATTTGCTGCCTTCCGCACCATTGAAAAATACCTTTCATAACAGTACTGTTCTCATGAGGGCAAATGGCTCTCTTTGGAGGTCATGAAACGGCCTGGTCATTGATGGCGGACAGTGGACAGCAACGTGCAATTAATTAGCCAGTAAAAATACCGTATTTTTCACACCATTGGACGCACCGGACAATAGGACGCACCTTGTTTTAGGGGGGGGAACAAGAAAAAAAAAATCTCCCCCTCTCTGCCCAGCGCCCCTTCCGCGAAGCGGCAGGAGGCGTTGTGCAGAGAGGGGGAGAATTTCCCCCTTTTCTTTCCCCCCTCTAAAACAAGGTGCCGTTTAAGGTGCGTTGAGTCACCTTTAGGCGGCTACCTCGGAAACCTGGAGAGGGGTGGGTGCGCAGCGACCCCTCTCCTCTCCAGGCTTCAGGTTCCTTTCGACCTGCTCCTTGGGGCTGGCGGGGGGAAGCCCACCACCAGCCCCAAAGAGCAGGTTGGGGAGAAGCGGAAAGGCGCGCAGCGGAGAGGCTCCTGCCATAGTCGTGCGTCACCTCTCCAGCTGAGAGAGGGTCACGGGGGGGGGGGGCTTCTTTAGCCCCGCGCACGCTCTCCCGGCTGGAGAGGTGACGCGCGGCTATGGCTTCTTCGCTCCATAGGACGCACACACATTTCCCCTTCATTTTTGAAGGGGGAAAAGTGCGTCCTATAGAGCGAAAAATACGGTATCTGGAGCATGGGTTGCGTTTACACACCAGCATGGTAGCTCTGCTCAGTCTGATGATTCTTTAAAAGGTTTTGGAGGAGATGGAATTGCAATCTAGAATTCTGGCATTTGCTTAGGACTAGAACGGCCTCCTGAGCAGGGCCGGATTTAGGTTTGATGAGGCCCTCAGCTACTGAAGGTAATGGGGCCCTTTATATGTCCAGCTGTCCTTTGGCAACAACAAATTGCCGCTCTTTTTTGTGTTGAATATATTAAATCAATCAGTAGGCATAAGACTCCTACCCTTAGTCTGTGCTGCTTGATCATCAGCCTACAAGCACTCTTTAATGTTAGATAACAGGTACAACAGCTTGACCTACATTCAACTGTGCTGCACTGCAGTTTGCAGCTGCATGCTACATGTGGCCATGCAACCAGCCCATGCAGATGTAGGCACCCTATATATAGAAATGAGCAAACCAGTGATATTATAGGGGGCAGACTAGCAGGCGGGGCCCATGACTTATATCAAAGGAGCCTACACAAGACAAAACACTGTTGCTGTATGTAGGTTTTTCCCCCTTTAATTTTTTGGGGGGCCCCCAAGAGAGTGAGGCCCTAAGCTATAGCTTGTTTAGCTTATACGTAAATCCAGCACTGCTCCCAGGCACTTGCTTCTGTGCCCCTAACCATATAGCCAAATACTATAAGTAATATTTAAGAAGAATAGTACATTACAACATGCTTTAATGGGACTGCTTTATTTTGTGTTTTCATTATGGATGCTTATTTAATGATCATGTCATTGGCCTTTATACTTGTAAACTGCTTAGAAGGCTATTTCGGCACTAAGTGATATATAAATTGATTAACAACAACAACGGTTCAAAAAAAAAATCATTAATCGTTCACTGACCCGAATTGAAAATCGACCTAAAACAGGTCAGTTAAGAAATATGCCGTCCTGGTTTTACGCCCCTGTACTTTCTTCCCATCAGAAGAATCTTACAGCTTTGGCAGGGGAATCTAACAGAATATTTCCCTCCCCACCAGGTACCGTATCCTGAACCCAGCTGCCATCCCCGAGGGCCAGTTCATCGACAGCCGGAAGGGAGCAGAGAAGCTCTTGGGCTCCTTAGATATCGACCACAACCAGTACAAGTTTGGCCACACTAAGGTGAGAGGGTGGAGTCAGTTTTTGAACTGCAAGAAGTTCACATGGATTTGTGCGCTAAGCAAGCAATCCGCAATAAATTGGTACCGCTGGGGTGATTGACACCCGCCAGTCAGACAGGGAAGTGTTGTTGACACTGAGACTCAGATGTATAGAGCTGAACTCAAAATGCTTGTTTACATAGCTGTTGTACTACCAACCTTACTGTATGCTTGTGAAACATGGACCACTTATAAACGCCATCTCCAACTCCTCAAAAGATTCAATCAACGGTGTCTCCGAAAATTTTTACACATCACTTGGGAAGACAGGCAAACTAATGCCAGTGTACTGGAAGAAGCAATGTGTTGAAGCAATGATTCTTCAACATCAACTTCGCTGGACTGGTCATGTTGTGCGGATGCCTGATTATCGTCTTCCAAAGCAGCTACTCTATTCCGAAGTTCAAAATGGAAAGCATAATGCTGGCAGTCACCAAAAGAGGTTTAAAGACTGTCTCAAGGCAAATGTAGTATAAACACCGACAATTGGGAAACACTGGCCTGCGAGTGCTTCCAGTTGGAGAACAGCCTTTACCAAAGGTGTCGTGGGCTTTGAAGACACTCGAACTCAGGACGCAAGGGAGAAACGTGCTAAGAGGAAGGCATGCTTGGCAAATCCACACCGTGATCAACTCCTGCCCATAAACCAATGTCCCCACTGTGAGGGCCTGTGGATCCAGAACTGGCCTCCACAGTCACTTACGGACTCATTGTTAAGACTGTGTTTATGGAAGACAATCTTACTCGGCTACGAGCGAAAGAAGAAGAAGAAGAGGAAGAGGAAGAAGGAGGAGGAGGACTGGGGGAACTAACAGAATATTCATCTAGTGCCCTTGTGGACAATATTGTATGATAGATAGATGATAGATGATAGATAGATAGATGATAGATAGATAGATAGATAGATAGATAGATAGATAGATAGATAGATGATAGATAGATAGATAGATATAGATGATAGATGATAGATGATAGATAGATAGATAGATAGATAGATAGATGATAGATAGATAGATAGATATAGATGATAGATAGATAGATAGAGATGATAGATAGATAGATAGATAGATAGATAGATAGATAGATAGATAGAT
>JAXCMG010000043.1:521570-560545 GCA_034642415.1 Podarcis siculus
CAATCTTCTGTAAATCTCTGGTCCCGCAGGTTTCGAATCCTTCCTGTCATTTTGTCCAATTCTGCATAGTCCGTTAATTTCGTCTGGCATTCTTCTTTTGTCGGAATTTCTTCTTGTTTCCATTTCTGAGCTAACAATACTCTCGCTGCAGTTGATGCATATAAAAACAATTTAACATCTTGCCTATTAATGTCCTGACCTATAATACCAAGTAAAAATGCTTCTGGTTTTTTTAAAAAAAATTATGTTTCAACATCTTTTTCATCTCATTATATATCATTTCCCAGAAGTTCTTTACTTTTTTACATTCCCACCACATATGATAAAATGCTCTTTTTCTTTACATTTCCAACATTTATTATTTGTCTTATACATTTTAGCTAATTTCACTGGTGTAATATACCATCTATACATCATAGTTTCATTTTTTAAATTCTGTTTGTAACCTGCTTTGAGGTCGCTGGGGTTTTATTTTACAATCAAGAGGAATATAATTTTTTATGAAATAAATACACAAACAGTGAAGGCCAGGCTGAACTCTTTGCATGCTAGTCTTCCACAAACGAGGGCCGTTATTTTCCAGCTGCAAAACCGTTCAAGCACCCAACCTCACACCTTCAATCTGAAGTTGAAAAAGGTCTCGAAGCAGCTTTGCTCTACCAGCTTTGAAATATCCCTTCCCAATAGATAAACTTGCCATTCGCTTTTCCTTTCAAGCAGCTACCGCTGACTGGCTGGCTGGTTGAGTCCATCAGTCTTGTTTTCTTCTCCGCAGACAATGAAGGAAGAATTTGGGCGGCTGAAGGAAGCCCTGGAGAAATCGGAGACTCGGAGGAAGGAGCTGGAGGAAAAGATGGTCTCCCTGTTGCAGGAGAAGAATGACCTCCAACTGCAAGTTCAAGCTGTGAGTGACTTTATAAAGCCACCGGGACAAACCGCAAGGTCCTGGAGAGAGAGAGTCCTTGGTTGCTTCTGTGTGACTGGCTCATTGAGCATATTTCCAGATTTGTTTGCATAAGGTTTGTGGGGAGGTTAGATGACGCTGGTGATCTGTTGTGCGTTGATTCTGGTTTGCTTGCAGAGAGTCGGTGCTGCTGCATTGAGTAAGCATCTCCTCACATTTTGAAATTCGTTTCCTCATTTCTCTCCTTATCGCTCTTGTTACGCGGCGGATCAACTTTAATGGCGAAACCTGAATTGACCAGTATATGACTGAATCAAAGTTGGCAAGAAGCTGTGATCTAGCCTCACTGATGGGCCCTGCAGATTTCTTACCACTGCCCTGGCTGCCAGCAGCTCTGCAGGAATCAGATGGGGGTCCTTCCCTGTCGTACCTGGAGATGCCGGGGTCAGAATCTGGGATCTTCTGAATGCAAACCATCAGCTCTGCCACCGAGATACTGACACCAAAAGATCCCATTTGTTTTTTTTTTTTTTTTTTTTTTTTAAATATATATTTATTAAAGTTTTTCACATAAAACATATGTTATATAAACACAAATCAGCACTGTCCATTTAACATCTTTCAATTGTTACATAAGACTTCCCCACACCTCCCGCATACACTTACATCATTATTAAATTAATTTCAAACAAATTATTATTTTACTCATAATCTTAATTTAGTTAGCATATAATTCAACCTTAGATCTAGTTTAGTGATAGACAGTTATTTTCAGCTCTGGCATCCGATTCAGCACTCAACCAAATTACAATATTTTTGTAAATAAATCTTAAATTTCTTCCAATCTTCTTCCATCCTTTCTTCTCCCTGGTCTCGAATTCTGCCGGTCATTTCGGCTAACTGCATGTAGTCTATCAGCTGCATCTGCCATTCTTCCACAGTGGGTAGCTTCTGGGTTTTCCAATTCTTGGCGATCAATATTCTTGCTGCTGTTGTTGCATACATAAAGAATGTTCTGTCCTTTTTTGACACCCCCTGGCCGACAATACCCAAGAGAAAGGCCTCTGGTTTTTTGGTAAAGGTGTATTTAAACACCTTTTTTAATTCATTATATATTGTCTCCCAGAAGGCCTTCACTCTAGGGCATGTCCACCAGAGGTGGAAAAATGTTCCTTCATTTTCCTTACATTTCCAACATTTACTATCAGACGAATGGTATATTTTGGCTAATTTAACAGGAGTCATGTACCATCTATACATCATTTTCATCACATTTTCCTTCAATGCATTGCATGCAGTGAAGTTCAACCCAGAGGTCCACAACCTTTCCCAATCTTCAAACATAATATTATGCCCAATGTCCTGAGCCCATTTTATCATTGTTGATTTTACCATTTCGTCTTGTGTATTCCATTTCAGCAGCAAGTTATACATTTTTGAAAGTACTTTAGTCTTAGGTTCTAACAGTTCAGTTTCTAACTTTGACTTTTCCACTTGGAATCCTAACTTTTTGTCATTTTTAAACAATTCTTTAATCTGAGCATAGTGTAGCCAGTCTCGCACTTTGTCTCTCATCTTTTCTAAACTCTGCAATTTCCAATTGTCTCCGTCCTTTTCTAGTATTTCCCAGTATTTTGGCCAGTTGGCCTCCATATTGGCTCTTCTTCGAGCCTTGGCCTCCATGGGTGACAGCCACCTCGGAGTTTTGTTCTCCAGTAAGTCTTTGTATTTTATCCAGACATTAAAAACTGATTTTCTAACAATATGGTTCTTAAAGGCCTTATTTATCTTAGCTTTATCATACCATAAATATGCATGCCATCCAAATGCGTTGTTAAAACCTTCCAGATCCAAGACATCCGTATCTTCAAGAAGTAGCCAATCTTTTAGCCAGCAGAAAGCTGCAGCTTCATAATACAACTTTAGGTCTGGCAGGGCAAAGCCCCCTCTTTCTTTTGCATCTGTTAATATTTTAAATTTAATTCTGGGCTTTTTGCCCTGCCAGACGAATTTAGATATGTCTTTCTGCCACCTCCGAAAGCACTCTGTCTTGTCTACAATCTGTAATGTCTGAAACAAAAATAGCATTTTTGGTAATACATTCATCTTGATGGCAACTATTCGGCCTAACAAAGAAAGTCTTAATCTTGACCAACTATCCAAGTCTCTCTTAATTTCTGACCAACATTTTTCATAATTGTCTTTGAATAGACTCAGATTTTTTGCTGTTATATTTACCCCTAGGTATTTGACTTTCTTAACCACATTTAAATCTGTCTCTTTCTGAAACCGTTCCAACTCAGTATCTGTCAGGTTCTTCCCCAACACCTTAGTTTTTTGTTTATTTAGCTTAAATCCGGCCACTCGACCAAAGTTTTGTATCAGTTGTAATACATTTTTCGTACTAGATTCCGGCTCCTGTAATGTCAGAACTAAGTCATCTGCAAAAGCTTTAAGTTTATATTGTTTCGCTCCGACCTGAATCCCCTTCACCAACCGGTCCCCCCTAATCATATTCAGGAGCACTTCCAGAACCGAAATGAACAGTAATGGGGAAATCGGGCAGCCCTGTCGTGTGCCTTTTTCAATTTTGAACTCTTCAGTAACCACATTGTTAACTATCAGTTTGGCCTTTTGTTCTGAATATATTGCATCAATCCCATTCTCAAACCCCCGTCCCACTCCCATTTCTTTTAGGTTCCCCTTCATAAATCTCCAGGATATGTTGTCAAAGGCCTTCTCCGCGTCTATAAAAATTAGAACTGCTTTAGTGTTTATGTTTGTTTGTAAAAGTTCCAATATGTCTATAATGTTCCTTGTATTAGCAAACATATGTCTGCCCGGGAGAAAGCCTGCCTGGTCTTTATGGATTATCTCACTTAACACTTTCTTAAATCTTCGTGCCAGAACATCTGCAAATATTTTGTAATCCACATTTAAAAGGGAGATGGGACGGTAGTTCTTAAGTTGTGTCTTCTCAGTTTCCGACTTTGGAATCAATGTGATAAATGCTTCTTTCCACGATTCAGGCGCCTTCTTCCCCTCCATTGTTTCGTTGCTGACCTCCAACAATGGCTGTATCAAGTAGTCTTTCAATATCTTGTAGTAGTTAGAGGTCAGTCCATCTGGTCCTGGTGATTTGCCCTGTTTCAAACTCTGGATGGCCTGCTCGATCTCTTGTCGTGTTATTTTGCCATTCAAAATTGTTCTATTTTCTTCTGACAGCTTTGCCAGTCCATTTCTCTTCAAAAATTGTGTAATCTCTGTTTCGTCTTGTGGCCCTTGAGTGTATAGCTTTTTAAAATATCTCTGGAAACACTTTCTAATCTCTCCCGGATTCTGAATGTTCCTTCCTTCAACCTCTAAGTTTGTTACTGTATTTAATCTTTGTCTTCTTTTCAACTGCCAGGCTAGCAGTTTCCCACATTTATTAGCCGATTCAAAAGTTTTTTGTTTCATTGTTTTAATCTTCCATTCTATTTCCTGATTTATCAATTTAGAATATTGTGTCTGATGAAGTTTGATTTCTCTCAGAATCGGTTGGGACTTCGGGTTAGATCTTAATTTCTTCTCCAACTCTTTGATGCTTTCCAAAATTTTGTCTTTCTTTTCATTTTGCAGTCTTTTCTTTAAAGAATTCTGTTGAATCAGGAACCCTCTCATAACAGCTTTGCTTGCGTCCCAGATAGTTCTTTTTTCCACCGTGGTATTCAAATTAATCTCAAAATAGTCCTTTAGGGTTTTTTGGGCCTTCTTTACAATTCTTTGGTCTCTAAACAGGCCATCATTCATCTTCCATCTAAAGGAGCCGGTTGGAGTCAGTGTCATATCCATTCTCAAGGCGTTATGGTCGGAGCATGTTTTGGGGCAGATTTCCACCTTCCTCACCTTAGGTGCCAGACTTCTAGTTATCCATATTTGGTCGATTCGTGTCCAGGTCAGTTGGGCTTCAGAAAAGAATGTTCCCTCTCTTCCCAAGGGGTTTCTAACTCTCCAAATGTCAACCCAGTCCATATTGTCGGTCATTTCAAAAAAGGTCTTAGGTAGTCTTCCTTCTTTAGTGATGTTTTGATTCAATGACTTATCCATGTTCGTTGATACGACCCCATTCATGTCCCCCATCATGATGACGTTGTTATAATCCAGATAGTCCAGCATAGTCTCGTGCAATTTCTTATAAAAGTCTGATTTGCCTTCATTTGGAGCATAAATTCCTAATATCAAAATTTTTTCTCCTTGATATTGTACTTCTATTGCGAGAATTCTTCCACTTTCATCTTTAAAAAGACATTTTGGTGAAAGGCTCTCTTTTGCATAGATCACTACACCTCTCTTCTTGACTGTGTCCGATGATATAAATTCTTGACCAAGCCTTTTATTTATTAACACCTTTCTATGGAGCCTAATCACATGTGTTTCTTGTAAACATATAATGTCCAATTGTTCCTTTTTTAAAATATGAAAAATTTTAGACCTTTTTTCGGGGCTGTTACAGCCATTTATGTTCCAGCTCAAAAGCTGCAGAGACATCCTGGGCAAGTCCGGTTATTCTTTCTGGAGTGGTACCTTGTTCTCTGGTCCTTGAGGGTCCGAGGGGGCTGGTTCCCCTGGGGGTTCCGGCGCTGGCAATCCAAGTCCTTTGTGGAGGTCAGATCCCATTTGGCAGCAATGCTTGACTCTGTAATTAACAACCTCTATTTTTACCTTCCTGGTAGATGGTAAAAAGGTAAAAGGCAAATGACCCCTGGACGGTTAAGTCCAGTCAAAGGCGACTGTGGGGTTGTGGCACTCATCTCTCTTCAGGCCAAAGGAGCCAGCGTTTGTCCACAGGCAGCTTTCCGGGTTGTGTGGCCAGCAGGACTAAACCGCTTCTGGCGCAACGGGACACCGTGACGGAAACCAGAGTGCACGGAAATGTCATTTACCTTCCCGCCACAGCAGTAACTATTTATCTACTTGCACTGGCGTGCTTTCGAACCGCTAGATTGGCAGGAGCTGCGAATGGGAGCTCACCCCGTTGTGGGGATTCGAACCGCCGACCCTCTGATCGGCAAGCGCAAGAGCAGGGGTCAGCAAACTTTTTCAGCAGGGGGCCGGTCCACTGTCCCTCAGACCTTGTGGGGCGCCAGACTTTTTTTTTGAAAAAAAAATATGAACGAATTCCTATGCCCCACAAATAACCCAGAGATGCATTTTAAATAAAAGCACACACTCTACTCCTGTAAAAACACACTGATTCTTGGACCGTCTGCGGGCCGGATTTAGAAGGCGATTGTGCCATATCCGGCCCCTGGGCCTTAGTTTGCCTACCCATGCCCAAGAGGCTCAGTGGTTTAGACCACAGCGCCACCTGGGGGGTGGACAGTGTGGACAAAATGCATCCTTCCCACCTAATTGCATTGGCCTCTATAGAAACAAGCTGTTTGAGGAAAGGGTTGTAGCTCAGCGGTAGAACATTTGCTTAGCAAGTAGAAAATCCCAGGTTCAATTCCAGCATCTCCAGGTAGGGCTAGAAATTTCCCCCTGTCTGAAACCCTGGATAGCCACTGCCAGTCAGGGTGGAAATTACTGAGTTATATGAGCCAATAATCTGACTCAGTATAAGACAGCTCCCTATGTTTCTGTGAAATGGGTGCATATGGAATTGACAAAACGGTTCAGGATACTGGGCAGATATGAAGCAAAGGTCAACGTGCACTGTTGCTATCTCAGACAGGAAGGTACGTTGGGATCAAAACAGCCTTTTACATTATCAAAAAGTCCTAACGTATTTGTTTTATTTTTATTAAATTTGTATGCCACCCTCTACCCATAGATCTCAGGGTGGTTCACAACATAAAATCACAATAAAAGCAATTTGACCTTTCACGTCTCATCTCTTTGCAGCACCTCCTTGTTCCCGTTTACTCCGTCCTCCTCAAATGCCTGAACAGATGCTCACTTTTCCTAAAACCCTTTTCCTTCCTCTCCTCTTGCAGGAACAAGATAATCTGAATGATGCTGAGGAACGGTGCGACCAGCTGATCAAGAACAAGATTCAGCTGGAGGCCAAGGTGAAGGAGATGACTGAAAGGATGGAGGACGAGGAGGAGATGAACGCCGAGTTGACAGCCAAGAAGCGGAAGCTGGAGGACGAGTGTTCGGAGCTGAAGAAGGACATTGACGACCTGGAGCTGACCCTGGCCAAAGTGGAGAAGGAGAAGCACGCCACGGAGAACAAGGTGCGCTTAGAGCGGCAGTGAGGCAAGTTCCCTATGTGAACCTGCCCAGGTGATAAAGTCCTTAGGTGAGCACCTCCCAGCCCCTTCGATGTCATTGACACAGCTGGTGGGGACACAAGAGAGGGCCTTTTCGGTGGTGGCTCCCTGTTCTGAACTGCAGGTCCAAAGGAGGGCTTGTGGGAGTGGTTGGTTGCAGGGAGACCAAAGAAGGGTGTCAAAAACATCGGAATGGGCAGTTCTAGAGAAGGTGTCGACTTAGGCAAAGCAGCCTGCTGTTTCTCCTAGCCTTTGCAGACACCGCAGCAAGGAGATGGCTTTGCCCGCACCCAAACAAACCTTCTCAATACAGCAGAGCAGCATATGTCATTTCACCCGACTAGATGAGGTCGTAGGTGGCAAATACCCAAACCTGTCAGGATGCTTTCAGCAGCTCCCGGCTGGTTGCCCAGGAAAGTATAAAGACAAGGAAAAGTTTCTTACCGTCCTTTTTCATTTCAATATTTTCAGAGAGAGGCTATAGAACCCAGCCTCTTGGATAATGGTGCTGTCCTGAGTGAATCTCCATCCTCCGTCTCTCCTGCTTCCTCATTCATCTCCTATGGGTGCTGCTACGTGCCCTCTGCCTTCAAGCTCTTTGCTCTCCTACTTTTAAGGCTCACCAAATTCTGGGAGATGGAGGGTCTGGGATGCTTTCTAATGACAACATGTCAGCCAGCTGCCGTTGCAGTCCTGCCTCCCCCTCCCATTATTTTCCAGCTTTTCCCCTCATCTGCTTCTGAGCTCAAACCCCTGTTGTAAACCTACATTGTCTTCCTCTTCCTCCTCCCTGGAAGGGTCAGGATGGGGAGGCAGTCTCCCCTATTCCACCTCTGCCCAGTCCCTGACAACACCTTACAGATAGTTCTCCTTTCTGGGCTCAGAGCCCAGCCCCCAGCTCCACAGATAAGGATTGCATCAAAGCAGGCCAGTTAGTGTATGGATATAAACATATGTGAGCCCATTGCTGCAACCACTACCAATTAATTGTGGGGTTTTCTTGACTACGAAGATGCTTCCGGAACGGTTTGCCTTTGGTTCAACACACTCCCAGATTGTGGAATTCCCTCCCAAGAGAGGTCAGACTGGCTTCCTCTTTTGTTATCCTTCCACCAGCAGGCTAAGGCCTCTGCAACATATTCTACTGGCAGGCTAAGACTTGCTTTCAGATCAGGCTGAGTGCTGACGGCAGTGCAGTGGGCTGCCCTCCAGCTAAGAGCTTCTCCCCACATGCTCCTGAGCCCCCCACATGTCGATTCAAGGTTGTCCCTTCCCCACAACTCCTTACCTCTCTGGGGTTTGTCCTTCCCACCAGGTGAAAAATCTCACGGAGGAGATGGCCGGTCTGGATGAGATCATCGCCAAGCTGACCAAGGAGAAGAAGTCCTTGCAAGAGGCCCACCAGCAAGCTCTGGATGACCTGCAGGTCGAAGAAGACAAAGTCAACACGCTCACCAAAGCCAAGCTGAAGCTGGAGCAGCAGGCGGACGATGTGAGTCAACAGCAGAGACTGGGGAGTCTCGTGAATATGAGCACATAAGAAGCTGTTCTCAGAGCTGGAGCCTTCCAAGTGCTGGTGGACTCCAACTCCCATCAGCCCTGACCATTGGCTGCACTAGCTGCTGGGGCTGCTGGGAGATGTAGTCCAGGAACATCCAGAAGGACACAAATCCTCCATCCTTGCATCCAACCAATGATCTCTTGCTCTGGCAGATCTTCTTGGTGGGAGAGAGGGGCTTTCCCCACCTTTAGCTATCACAGTTTCTCTGCCACAGGGGTGGGGGACATTTTATTAATTTTTTTCAATATAATTTTTATTACATTTCCTGTTTTACAATTTAGAATATTCATTTAAACAACCTTAAAATATCAAAACCTTCCCTTCTTCTCTTTCCGTGGTTCATTTTGCAAAACATAAATCCCTGCGTGTTTTATATAAACTAAACCATTCAGTATTCCATTATGACATCCGTCAAAACTTAATTTCCACTGTTGTATTTATCTTAATGTTGCCAATGTTTTCAAGTGTACACAATGACCCCCATTTTTTCCAGTAAACATTTTCCAATCTTCTTCGAACGTATGTTCTTCTCGTTCTCTTATTCTGTATGTTAGGTCAGCAAGCTGCGCATATTCTGTCAGCTTAAGTTGCCATTCTTTTTCAGTTGGGACCCGGGGGTAGGGGACATTTTACGTCCTGGGGGCCACGTTGACAACTTTCCCAAGGCCGCACGCCAGCAGTGGATGGGGTCAGAGGTTAAACTGGGTGGATTGATAGGTGTGCTTCCACTCTGCCTCCACAACTAGAAGGCAGCAGAGCTTCTGAATGCTAGTTGCTGGAAACCACAGGAGAAGAGAGGGCTCTTGTGCTCTGGCCCTGCTAGCCAGCAGGGTGTCTGTTTGGCTGCTGAGAGACTGGGGCGCTGGACCAGGTGGGCTCTGGTCCTGATCCAGGAGGGCTCCCTCTTTCCATACTCCATCCAGGCAAATGTGTCCCACCTCCCAAAAAAAGGTTGGCCAACCTCTGATCTAGTAAAAGGTAAAGGTAAAGGGACCCCTGACCATTAGGTCCAGTCGTGGCCGACTCTAGGGTTGCGGCGCTCATCTCACTTTATTGGCTAAGGGAGCCGGCGTACGGCTTCAGGGTCGTGTGGCCAGCATGACCAAGCCACTTCTGGCGAACCAGAGCAGCGCATGGAAACGCCGTTTACCTTCCCGCTGGAGTGGTGCCTATTTATCTACTTGCACTTTGATGTGCTTTCGAACTGCTAGGTTGGCAGGAGCAGGGACCGAGCAACAGGAGCTCACCCCGTCATGGGGATTCGAACCGCCGACCTTCTGATCGGCAAGTCCTAGGCTCTGTGGTTTAACCCACAGCGCCACCCGCGTCCCATCTAGTAGACTCCCCCAAATGAATTCTGCAGTCCAAAGCACAAGAAACCACCTGTGAGTAACACCCGTTTCTTCTTGTTGTTGTTCTTGTCTCCTCTTTCAAACCAGCTGGAAGGCTCCCTGGAACAGGAGAGGAAGATCCGTATGGACCTGGAACGGGCCAAGAGGAAGCTGGAAGGGGACTTGAAGCTGACCCAGGAGAACATCATGGACCTGGAGAATGACAAGCAACAGCTGGAGGATAAACTGAAAAAGTAGGGGACGTGCCTCATCTCAGCATGCTTTGTAGGAGCCTCAGGAAACAGGAGAAAGAGAGAGAGAGAGGCCGCCCCTCTCTGCCTGCCACTACCAAATATTTTCACTGTTTTCACCGTTTATTATTGGGTAGCATATTCGTGGAGGAGGGGGCTATGGATGGCTAGTAGCCCTGACGGCTGTGCTGTGCCTTCATAGCTGGAGGCAGTAATAATAATAAATTAGTATTTATGCCCCGCCCATCCGGCCAGGCTTCCCCAGCCACTCTGGGCAGATCCCAACAGAATATTAAAAACACAATAAAATATCAAACATTAAAAACTTCCCTAAGCAGGGCTGCCTTCAGATGTCTTCTAAAAGTCAGTTGTTTATTTCTTTGACATCTGATTGGAGGGTGTTTCACAGGGTGGGCGCCACCACCGAGAAGGCCCTCTGCCTGGTTCCATGTAGCTTCACTTCTCTCAGTGAGGGAACTGCCAGAAGGCCCTCGGAGCTGGACATCAGTAATCTTTCCAAATACCATTTGCTGGAAACCACAGGAGAGGAGAGGGCTCTTGTGCTCAGGTTGTGCTTGTTGGCTTCCCACTGGGGCATCTAGTTGGTCACCGCAAGAACAGGATGCTGGACTAGGTGGACCATTGGCCTGATCCAGCAGGCTCTTCTTTATATCCTTAAAAATATCTAAAACAAACGCATGTGAGCTGTGTCCAGTTCTGCTCACCAGAGATTAAGGAGGGTGTTGTTGACACTATTGCAACATGCCTGGAGACCCAAAGTTGAAGAGCCCAGGTCTAGAGCAAAGGGCCTCATTCTGGTGGTGGCTCTGGGAATGATGCAGTGGTCAGTTGAAAATCATACAGACGGGGGGGGGGGGGGGGGATAGATAGATAATTTATTATGGTCAAAGACCAGCTCACATAACATAACACAATAAAACAGCGTTCATAAAGATAAAATATTGCAGATTGCAGCAATAGCTCATGAGTTAAAATTGAGATATAGCCACTTCCACCTTCAAAAGGAGGTGGTGTTGCGCGATTGAGGGAATCCCTGGCCGTGTCATCCCCTGGACAGCCAATCGGCTGGCTCGGGAGGCGTGGCCGGGATCTCCCTCTTTTGCCGCCTCCAGCTGCTCCAGCTGAAGGGCAACTTCAGCATTTCCCTAGTAAGCTATTTTATTCTAGAGGTTGATCTGTATTCTAGACGATTATCTGATGTATGAAATGGGGTGGGGGGAGGGAATGGGAGGATGGTGGTGTTTACTTCCCCAAATGCCTTTTTCAGGAAGGAGTTTGACATCAACCAGCAGAACAGCAAGATCGAAGATGAGCAGGCCCTGGCTTCACAGCTTCAGAAGAAGTTGAAGGAACTGCAGGTGGGTTCCCAGCTTAGACCTTTAGCTTTCAGATATCTCTCCTCTCTAGAAATGCCCAGGGGTGGACTTTCCCTCTTTCCCCAACTCTTGGCTTTATGTTCTAGAACCACCTTCTGACCTAGAACCAACCCCCTGTGAGTTTGGCCCTGGGACAAGTCACATGCCACCCAAAGGTTCTTGCCCTTGAGACAATATGCTGGATGGATTGAGGGACCCGTCTTCTTTTTTTCTGTGGTCCAGGCGAGGATCGAGGAGCTGGAAGAGGAGCTGGAGGCGGAGCGAGCATCCCGGGCCAAGGTGGAGAAGCAGCGCTCCGACCTCTCGCGGGAGCTGGAGGAGATCAGCGAGCGGCTGGAGGAGGCCGGCGGGGCCACCACCGTGCAGGTGGAGCTGAACAAGAAGCGGGAGGCGGAATTCCAGAAGATGCGCCGCGACCTGGAGGAGGCCACTCTCCACCACGAGGCCACGGCGGCCACGCTCCGCAAGAAGCACGCCGACTCGGTGGCCGAGCTGGGGGAGCAGATCGACAACCTTCAGCGCGTGAAGCAGAAGCTGGAGAAGGAGAAGAGCGAGTTGAAGCTGGAGCTGGACGACGTGGCTTCCAACATGGAGCAGCTGCTGAAAGCCAAGGTGCTGTATGGATGGAGGAGGAGCTGAAGTTAGCTCAAAGGGGTACCTGGATACCTGGAGGTGGAAGCTGGGGAGAGGTGGAAGCTGGGAAGGTATTATCCTGACACCTTCTAGAGATCAAGCTGAGCCAAGGGGCATCCTACAGGGATGTCCTTTGGTGGACTGTCTCCAAATGACATACTGTCCGGAGCACTGTGTACAAATCCAGCATGTTCCTTTAAACTGAGGGGCTCAGTTAAGCCTGATTAAGACTAAAAGGGCAGCATGTGGCCTGTTTGCTTGAAGGTTTTGGCCCACCTTCCTCATGTTGCTGCCTTGCTGGCATCTGGAGCTGTCCTCCTCGGTCCTCTCTCACTTTCCTCACTTTTCCCCCCTTCCACCCCTTCCCCTCTCGGCCGGCAGGTGAATTTGGAGAAGATGTGTCGCACCGTGGAGGACCAGGCCGCAGATTACCGGGCCAAGTTTGAGGAGACCCAGAGGACCCTCAACGACACCAACACCCAGCGGGCCAAACTCCAGACGGAAAATGGTAAAACACACATCATTTTCCTGCTGCTTTTCTGATTATTCCCTTTCCTAGAGGGAACAAAATCCAGGGCTGCCCTGCCGGTTGGCATAGTGAGCACCTCAGGTGTTAGATATTGGGGGGCATTCCTCTTTGTTGCCCCTCACTTTTTCTTGGGGCCCCTAACCTGGCCATGGCTTTAGGTGCCATGGAGGGTGCTGTTCAGCCAGTGTTCATCTTCCAGTCCATTTGGTTTCCGTATGTGGAATGGAGAGTGGGTGGCCATCTTGGCCGTCGCCTCAGGCCACGAAATGTCTTGGGCGCCGGACAGAGCGCATTAGCTTTACAGAAGCAAACATGCCATCTTCCCTGCCCCTCAGGAGAACTCGCCCGCCAACTCGAAGAGAAGGAGGCACTCATTTCTCAGCTCACTCGAGGGAAGCAGTCGTACACCCAGCAAATGGAGGACTTGAAGAGGCAGCTGGAAGAGGAGGCCAAGGTAAAAGAGCCATGAGAACTGTAGGTCTGAGGCAGAGGGACGCTGAGAGAAAACAGAACAAGAGAATCGCAGGAACTGTGGGTCAGGGATCGGAGCCTGAGGGAAAATCAGTGGAATATGAGAATCAGGGGGATTCAGGATTCAGAGGTTGCAGTGGGAGGAGGCATGAAGGAGGTGTTGAGAGACATCAACCAAATTTTCTCATGTCCGTCTTTCACTCAGGCCAAGAATGCTCTGGCACATGCGCTGCAGTCGGCCCGCCATGACTGCGATCTTCTGAGGGAGCAGTATGAGGAAGAAGTAGAGGCCAAAGCGGAGCTCCAGCGCTCTTTGTCCAAGGCCAACTCTGAGGTGGCGCAGTGGAGGACCAAGTACGAGACCGACGCCATTCAGAGGACGGAGGAGCTGGAGGAGGCCAAGTAAGTGAGAAGGTCTGGAATGGATGTCTACCTCAGCCCTGCCAGCTCACAGGCCTGCCTGGCTCTTGTGGAATGGCGTCTGGGCTCAAGGGTCCAAGCGGAGATGGACAAGCCAAGGCATTTGAGCAGCAGGAGGCTCAGACCAAAGAAAGAGGCCTGGCCTGGCCTGACCGCTCTGATAGCCACACAGCCTCCTCTGGCCTATCAGGGGTTTGGGCAGCTGCTGAAGCAGGTGGCCAGTTTTCTTTCCTACTCCTTCCCTTGGCCGGCACTCGAGACGGGGATGTGGGGCCCCTTGGCAGCCTTTGGGGTCTGCTGTGGGCCTGACTCTCTTGCACACCACCACTGCCCGTCCCTCCAGCCCTGCCCGTCCCCCCAAAGCCCCACGGACATCGCTCTTCGGTTCCTCTAACGGCGAAGCTTTTGGCTCGGGTTATATTTTAAAATGGCAGCGTATAAGACGAGCAAAAAGCTTGTTGGTTGGAGGAGAAATCCCCCACTTAAACAAAACAAAACAAAAAAGGCGCTAAGGTAGGTTGAGGTAGGAGGAGCTGCGGTGTTCGTGGCCGGGGTGGGGGGGTACATTCACTGTGCCCAACGAGGCCAAAAGAGCAGAGCTGGGGGTACGACACACAAGTTGTGGGCCTCACCTGTGCAACCACACTCTGCCCCCCTATGATGACTGCTGTCCCAGGTAGAGCAGGGGTGGGGGGCCCTCATGGGCCCCCCAGCAGCCTCTGTTCCTCCTCTCTCTCTGTGTGTGTATATAAAACCCTCTGACTTCTGTATGGCTGGAGTGCAGCCTACAGTACAAAGGTAAGAATTGAAGCCATTGGCCCCTCTACTTTTGCCTCTGTCCCGAATCATTGGCATTCGGCCCTCGGATGGTTGGCCACAGGGGAATGTGGCCCCCGGGCTGGGAAAAGAAAGGTCGCCCACCCCTGAGGTAAGACCATTGAGACGACTTCCTGGAGCGACCTGGCGTGGTCATTGGGGAGGTCCATTTTCTCTCTGCTGTTCCTCCTCTCCCTCATCCGTAGACTGAGGAAGGAAGACAGCCCCTCCTGCGGTAATAATTGATTCACTCCCCCCCCCCGCAAACTTGCATATCAGGAAGAAGCTGGCGCAGCGCCTCCAGGACGCCGAAGAGGCGGTGGAGGCCGTGAACGCCAAGTGCTCCTCCCTGGAGAAGACCAAGCACCGCCTGCAGAACGAGATCGAAGACCTCATGGTGGACGTGGAGCGCTCAAACGCAGCCGCAGCTGCCCTGGACAAGAAGCAGAGGAACTTCGACAAGGTGAGTGAGAAAGGGAAATGGGCGCAATTCAGAGGGAAACAAGGGCCGTGTCCTCCAGCTCAAGTTAGAGTTCTTGTTTGCCCTCTTTCCCCTCCATCCCCTCAGATCCTCTCGGAGTGGAAGCAGAAATACGAGGAGACCCAGGCAGAGCTGGAGGCCTCGCAGAAGGAGTCCCGGGCGCTCAGCACCGAGCTCTTCAAGCTGAAGAACGCCTACGAGGAGTCTCTGGAGCACCTGGAGACCTTGAGGAGGGAGAACAAGAACTTACAGGGTGAGTTAGCGTGAGGACGAGGCCTTCAGCAAAGCCTTGCTGCTTCACAACCTATCCCTCACTTGAGCTTATCCTTCTCTCCGGTCTGAGCCAAGTCTCCCGCTTCCTCCTCTTTCCCCACAGAGGAGATTTCCGACCTCACTGAGCAGTTGGGCGAGGGGGGCAAGAGCATGCATGAACTAGAGAAGGTCCGGAAGCAGCTGGAGGCCGAGAAGATGGAGTTGCAGGCAGCTCTGGAAGAGGCTGAGGTGATACCAGACGCCGTTCTCCCTTAAACACCAACCTTTGCCCCTCCTTGTCCTCCTGTCTGTGCTTCTACTTCTTTTCTCTGCACCTCTTCTTCACTTCCGTCCCCCTCCCCTATTTTAAATCACTTTAATCACCACAGTTTCCCCACACAAGGAACCCTGGCAGTTGAGAAATTCTTCATAGCCCAACGGTCTGCTCCGCCATGAGGCAGGCTGGGAGGGGGCAGTTTGGGGCACCATGAAAGGAAAGGAAACAACCAGTTATTTAATTTATCATTGTTTTACGACAAGAGGCATGTGCTGGTCCCGGGGGGGAAGGTTACTGTGAGGCGTGGTCAGAGTCTGGTCCTGGGTCGAGGGTCTGGAGACTGTCCACCAAGGACGAAGCGGGGTCCAAAGCGAGGAGCCGGGCGTGGTCAGGAACTCTGGAAGAACAGGTCAGGGTGCTGGCAGAAACAGGTTTCCAACAACGTTGCTCCCGCAACCTGGGACCGGGCTGTCTGGCCTTTATCTTCTCTGAGGCCAGGGGCGGTCCCAGCCCACAGGTGACCCGCCTCTCCTGGCCTTAAGGCGAGCACTCCTCCTAAGAGAACCCAGTTCCCTCCGCCTCTCTGCCCTGAGCCTCTGTAGCTCAGGAGAGGCTGGAGGGTTACTGGACCCAGAGGGAGACTCACCTTCCCCTGACAGGGCTGGGAGAGGCGCACCTGTAGGCAATGGGTCCTCAATCACCTCCGGAGCCAGAGTGGATTCACCTGGTGCCTGCTCCTGAGGATCCGGCACAGGTGCAGATGCTTCAGATTCAAGGCTCAGCCGGCCCCTGGAGGCGGGGACTCCTGTGCAGGCTGGGATTCCTCCGGTTCAGCCTCTGAATCAGATTCCCAGGCCATCACAAGGAAACCACTTGAAGTCTGGACCTCTGGGGGCCAAATAAGCTTTTCCTAACATTTCCTGCTCAGAGCTATGGGCCTTTATCCCTCCCTCTCTCCCTCCCCAGCCCGGAAATATCTGGAAACTGAGGTTCTGCACAAACAGTATAGCACCATATTATTTTAATAGTGCCCACCGCATAACCAAGATCATCCATCATGTTTACAAAAAACTCTCACAGCACAAAGGTCCCCTGCAACATTAATTAAACTCTTCCTCCCTTCTGGTTCTGTCCGTTTCCCACCCCCCATTCTGTACATCCTGACTGTGGGATAAGTGATGAATTGCCCCTTATTTCGGCAACCTCTGCTCCTCACGTGGGGGGTGAGAACTATAATTGCCAGTTTACTTGTGTTGATATTTTTTTTCTTTATGTCTGTATAAACAGCATTTGTAGGCCCACTAGCACCCCAAGGTAGGGAACAGAAGCCAACAAGGAGCAAATTCATCACTTATCTTCAGCCACATCCCAAAAGAAACCATAAAACGAGCAGAAATTGCAAACAGGAAGTGTTTAATTAAAGGCACAGTAGTCCTTAAAGGTTTCAACATTGCTTTGCCCCTCTGTACTGGGAAGGTTGGCATTTCAATTGCATTTCATTGGCGCAAATCAGGTCAGGGGAAACCCAAGACGAAAATACTGGAATGCAATGACTTGACATCAACATTGTCTTGAGGACTTTCCCGTAAAAATAATGAGCAATTCTGGAGAACAGGCCCAAAATAGAAACAACTGTGTAACTGTTGACATGATAGAGCCTTGTACTCACATCAGTGATGGCCTTCTTGGCTTTCACCAGAAAGCAGCTGCCCTATCTGATAGAGTATGGGTTTAGGAAGAAGCTGGATCTTGACACCATCAAACCTCCAGTCTTGTCTCCTCCTATTCTCCTTCCACTTCCTCCCTCATCCATTTGTCCTCTTGCTCTAACCCATCATTTCCTGACCTTCCAGGCCTCTCTGGAGCACGAGGAAGGTAAGATCCTACGGGCCCAGCTGGAGTTCAACCAGATCAAGGCCGACATCGAGCGCAAGCTGGCCGAGAAGGACGAGGAGATGGAGCAGGCCAAGCGCAACCACTTGAGGATGGTGGACTCGCTCCAGGCCTCCCTCGACGCCGAGACCCGCAGCCGCAACGAGGCCCTGAGGGTCAAGAAGAAGATGGAGGGCGACCTCAATGAGATGGAGATCCAGCTCAGCCAAGCCAACCGGGTGGCAGCTGAGGCCCAGAAACACCTCAAGATTGCCCACACCCACCTCAAGGTAATGAGGCTTGAGGCCTTTGTCCCCTGCCTCAGTGGACCACAGCCTGAGGGGCTGGGAGGGGAGGTTCACACAGCCCCACACAAAAGGTTGGGGAGGTATTTATGAGGAGGCTTATATCTGCCATGGGAAGAAAGAGGCTTACTTACAGCTTGAAACAATATAAATGTGTGTGTGTGTGTGTGGTTGCCCAGGACAACCAGATCCAACTGGATGACGCCCTGCGAGCCAACGAAGACCTGAAGGAGAACATTGCCATAGTAGAGAGGCGGAACTCCCTGCTGCAGGCCGAGCTCGAAGAGCTACGCAGCGTGGTGGAGCAAACAGAGCGCGGCCGGAAACTCGCCGAGCAGGAGTTGATCGAGGCCAGTGAGCGGGTGCAGCTCCTCCACTCCCAGGTGAAGAGGGGATGACCCTGATTTCATATGTGAAAACAAACACTAATTTGAGGGGGCTGATACCTTCCCTTTGCAGAACGACAGGGTGCTGTTACTTGCAAAGAGCAGGTGAGTCCCACAGTCTTGTGAACTTGGGTGCTCTTGTCATCGTGAGATCCTGTCCTTGGTTCATGTTCTGGACTACAGAATTCCTCTGCCTGAACCGAGACAATATTTTCTGGAGTGTAGAGTCCCTGCCTATCCCCACTCTTCCATCTCCTCCTCTTTGACTCCCCATTGGGGTTTCCTGCCCCAGTCTTTCTCTCACCCTTCCACTGGCCAACTCCATTCCTGCCTGTCGCTCTCTCTCCCCTCCTTCCATCTTCTCATCTCCTTCATTGCCTCCATCTTTCACCCCTCAATTTAGCCTGCTTCCAGTGATAGCATCTTCTCCTGCCCCTTCATCCTCATCTTCCTCTAGCTTGCGGCCTGCTACTGAAGCTCAGCCAGCTGACACTTTGTCCTCCAGCTGGGTCTGCTGCTCTGTGTCTTCCTTGTCATTGCCTCTTCCCTTCCACTCCACCCAGATCACCTTCCAGTTGGTTTGAGGGACTGATGAAGCCACAGAGGGGCAGCTCCTGACTCCCAATTTCACATACCCAAGTAATGGGATCTGAGCTGAATTGACCAGGAATGACTACTAGCCACTGTCAGAGGTGGTGTGCCTCTGAATCTGTCCATTTTTAGGAATCACCAGTAGGTTGAGCTAATGTCCTGCTTGCTGGCTTCTTATAATGGGCATCTGGTCGGCCGCTGTGAGAACAGAATGATGGACCAGGTGGACATTTGGCCTAATATGTTCCATGACGCTACTCCACCTTCTCTCATTCTGACTCGCCCATCTCCCCTCAGAACACCAGCCTCATCAACCAGAAGAAGAAGATGGAGACTGACCTGTCCCAGCTTCAGTCGGAGGTGGAGGAGGCCATTCAGGAGTGCAGGAACGCTGAGGAGAAGGCCAAGAAGGCCATCACTGATGTGAGTACAAATCAGATCATGGAAAGGTGGGGTCCACAACCGGCGACCCTAAAGTTTGGTTCTGCCCCTTCCCTTTCACCAATTGTCTGTCCTCGCAAGTATTGACCCTCTAGCCATCTATCTTGTTCTGCTGGGATTTGCACAAGCCCAGTCAAGTTCAGGACCACAGACAGCTCCCAGTGGGCCCTGTTGGCTGAGCCATGAAAGATGATGTTGTCTCAGCAAAGGACCGCCAACACCTGAAGGCTGAAGGGTCAGGAGTTTGGTGTAGTGGTGCCTGTTTAGAGAGGAGTATGGGCTCCTGGCCCCTTCACCTCCTCCTCTCAGGATTTTTAAGGCCTGCGTTGGGTTTGCCAGACTGAGGTAATTCTCTGCTTTCTCCAGGCGGCCATGATGGCGGAGGAGCTGAAGAAGGAGCAGGACACCAGCGCTCACCTGGAGAGGATGAAGAAGAACATGGAGCAGACCATCAAGGACCTGCAGCTGCGCTTGGACGAGGCGGAGCAGCTGGCCCTGAAGGGGGGCAAGAAGCAGCTGCAGAAGCTGGAGGCCCGAGTGCGAGAGCTGGAGAACGAGCTGGAGATGGAGCAGAAGCGCAACGGAGAGACTGTCAAGGGCATGCGCAAGTGCGAGAGGCGCATCAAGGAGCTCACCTACCAGGTGCGGGGGCTCAGGTGGCGTCCAGCCGGATGAGCTGGGGACGCTGCGAGGCTATGCGGCAAAACCAAGTATATGGGGATCAAGGTGCATCATATCTTCTCTGAGCATAGAAGAGACCAGCATGGAAAATACACAGGAGAGGCGTAGAGCAGAATTGGGAACCTTTCTCAGCTGGAGGGCTGCATTCCATTATAAGGAACTTTTTTGGGGGGGTCACCTGTCAGGGGTGGGCAGGGCCAGGGGCAGCGGCCGGAACTCTCACCTTTTGCATTAGAGCAGGGGTCAGCAAGCTTTTTCAGCCGTGGGCCAGTCCACCGTCCTTCAGACCATGTGGGGGGCTGGACTATATTTTGAAAAAAAATATAAACGAATTCCTGGGCCCCACAAATAACCCAGAGATGCATTTTAAATA
Organism: Podarcis siculus; assembly: GCA_034642415.1. NCBI lineage: Eukaryota > Metazoa > Chordata > Lepidosauria > Squamata > Lacertidae > Podarcis > Podarcis siculus. The sequence continues at coordinate 541,800 of JAXCMG010000043.1, forward strand.
AAAGCACACATTCTACTCATGTAAAAACATGCTGTTTCCCGGAGAAGGTGATTGGGCCGCATCTGGCCCAAGGCCCTTGGGTTGCCTACCCCTGCACTAGAGGTTACATTGCCAAAGTCAGAGTTTTCTACACATACATCTCTGTGCCCTCTCTCCCTCCAGAAAAACAGGAAGCATTATTAGAGATCAAGGAGACATCTCAGCCAGGCCTAAGCCCTCAACGTGTGTGGCTTGGGGAGGGACGTAGCTAAGGAAGAGTCTCAAGGGTCAGAAAGAGAGTTCTGGGGGCCACATCTGGATCCTCCCCCTTGTGGCAGAGGATCAGCAGGCTGACTGTAGCCAGGTGTCATTTATCTGTTGCATTTACATTGTTAGAGACAATATAAATTCACATCTCGCCATTGCTTTATTAGCTAATACTTTTGTTGTGGTTTTAGGACTACATGAACTGCTTTGGTGTTTTCTGTAAACAGAAAGCAGTATATGAACAAATGAAGGTGTGCAGAAATTCAAAATTTGGCCAAATTTCTTTTTAAAAAACAACAACGAAACACTGCTGTTTTGTTTTGTTTTAAATCCCATGGATACTTTTAAAAGAAAGCAAATCTTAAGGCTGGTGGATGAATGCTAGAACCATAACACAAAGTATTCACTGGTGACATTTGATCCCATTTTGCAGTTTTGATTGTTTTAAAATTCCTAAATTAACTGATTTCCATAGTTTGGAAAGTCAAGGGAAATTCTGATCAAGAGACTGTGCAAAGTGCAAGCACATCTGAGTCAGGCTGGAGGTTCGCTGCATATGTATGCACACCAAAGATGATTTTACCCAGTGTTTTTTTCTGGGGGGACGCAGGGGGATGCATACCCCGAAACATTTTGTGAATCTTTGCACTTTTGTCCATTTACTGTATTTATTTTTCCCGATTTGAACTATAAAATGGTGATTTTCTTGAGTCAAAATGAGAGTAAACATTTTTTAGAAGAAAAAAAGCACTGATTTTACCTATAGAAAGTTACACATAGGGTTGGTTCAGCTGTAACTCCAAACTGTGATTTATGCCATCATTTACACTCCAAACCTGTGTTCTAGGTTTACAGGCAAAATGACTGTTTGTGCAGTTTCTTTTTTCTCTGAGAATCCCCTTACCCTATCCAAAATAGTGACCTCCAAGGGCAGGAGTACTATTCCAAATCTCATTTTGTAAACTCAGATGTAATCCCAAGACACTGCCTGCCCAAAGTGCGGTTTGCAAACCAGCTTCAAAATTTGATTTCGGATCCTAGTTTGGTGGCTACTTGCAAACCATGGTTTGTCAGATGGTGTTTGTTTAAACCATGGTTTGGTGTTGCAAGCGAACCAATTTATGGAGAAACAGTTGTGGATGCCAAGTGACAGTTTCTCCCCCGTTTTCCTTCCCATTTCTCCTCATCTGCAGACTGAGGAGGACAAAAAGAACTTGCTGAGGCTCCAGGATCTGGTGGACAAGTTGCAGCTGAAGGTCAAAGCCTACAAGAGACAGGCAGAGGAAGCGGTGAGTTCCTGGCTTCTCTCCACAGTTATCGGCCAGCCTTGTCCAAAACAATGGCTGCATAATAGCCACTAGGTCAAATTACAGTAACTTCCACAGCGCCTACTACTTGGCAAATCAAGAAAAGCTTTGCTAAACCTGAGCTGCCAGGATGCTTAGATTGAACTAAGGTTGCCTGATGCTTTGCAAGATACAGTTTGCTAGACTGTATAAACAGCCGGCCTTATGGTGCTTGAGCTCCTTTGGAGGATAAAACTTCCCTGAACCTGAGAAACTAGTGGCTCTCATTTTAAGTCTTCTGAACAAACTTTGCAAGACCTTAGCTGGCTTTTCATGATCAAGTTCTACAGGTCAGGTCAGGTGGAAGGTGATGAAATGAAGCAGGTTGTAGTGTTTCAGCGGTGGTAAAGGACGCACGCGGTTAATCTGGAAACCCTTGGCTGAAATCTCAGACAGTCTGGTGAATTACCGTATTTTTCGCTCCATAAGACGCACCTTTTCCCTCCTAAAAAGTAAGGGGAAATGTGTGTGTGTGTGTGTGTTATGGAGCGAATGCGGTGGGAGGCTCTGCTCAGCGCTCCCTTTAAAGAGCCGCACGGAGCGTGTGTGCAGCTCTTGGGGGCGTTTCCGCAAGGTGGGAGAAGGGACTGACAGGCTGCCCTAAGTCCCTTCCCACACCTCCCGGAAAAGCCAGCAAGAGCCACTGCCAGGCTCTGCTCAGCGCTCCCTTGTAAGGGCTCCCTTTCGTCTCTCCTCCAGCTTTGCTGGGAAGCCAGCAGAAGAAGAGGCACTGTGCAGCTATCGCTCTTGCTTTGCTGGCTTCTCAGCGAAGTGGGAGGAGGGACGGAAGGGTTTAAAGCAAAAAAGGCGAGAGCCGCTTACATGCTCTGCGCAGAATATTTTTTTCCTTGCTTTCCCCCTCTGAAAACTAGGTGCATCTTATGGTCCGGTGTGTCTTATGGAGCCAAAAATATGGTAACCACATGCCTTTTTCCCAGTTCCATCTCTCTTACAAGTGGATCAGTAAATGCAGTGGTACCTTGGGTTACATACGCTTCAGGTTACATACGCTTCAGGTTACAGACTCTGCTAACCCAGAAATAGTACCTCGGGTTAAGAACTTTGCTTCAGGATGAGAACAGAAATTGTGCTCCGGCGGCGCAGCAGCAGTGGGAGACTCCATTAGCTAAAGTGGTGCTTCAGGTTAAGAACAGTTTCAAGTTAAGAGCGGACCTCCGGAATGAATTAAGTACTTAACCTGAGGTACCACTGTACCTTCCATTCTCCTCCGCAGTCCTTGCAGTGGGTCACAGCAGGGACTTTTGCCAAGCTGTGACGCTGGTGTTAGCAAATTCCACTCAGGTCTGATGAACACCACCCACCGTGGTGTCCTTAAGAACATAAGGAGATCTTGCTGGATCCTGCTGGATCCTGCTGGATCCGCAACTGGCACTCAGAAACATTACTGCCCATGACTTTATTGCTCTCCCCTCCTTGAATTTGCCTAATCCTCTTTCAAAGCCATCAAAGCCGGGGGCCATCGCTGCCTACCCTTTCTCCTTTGCCAGGCGAAATTTCGTAAACTTCTATGTCAGCTCTTCCCAATGTGCTTTCTCCAAGGTGTGGCCCGAGGGCCGCATGTGGCCCTCGAAGCCTTTTTTTGGCACAGCTGACACCCAGCCCTCGTGCTTCCTTCCCAAAGCCACTGCAACCTTCCCTTATCGAGGAGTCTGTGTTAAGTTGTGGGTGAACATATCAGACGACACAGCAATTCTTTCAAACAGCTCTTGTTTATTCAGAGGCCAGAACAGAACTGAACTGAAGGGTTCAGTCAGCCTGCTTATATAGAGCTCCACCACAACGCAACTGTAACAACTTTCTAAAACTATCCAATCACTGAACATCACTTTCGATCCCTTATTTGCATAACGATCTACAGTATCCCCCTGCTGGCCCAGGGTGAGAACTTCAGTACATAACAGTCTGGATCATTTTGTCTGCCCTTTTCTGAGCGTTCCCACCTTCTCTTCCCCTCTACCCCCTGCCCCACCCGCAGGAGGAGCAGGCCAACAGCAACCTGGCCAAGTTCCGGAAGGTTCAGCACGAGCTGGATGAGGCCGAGGAGCGGGCGGACATCGCCGAGTCCCAAGTCAACAAGCTGAAGGCCAAGACCCGCGATGTGGGAGGGAAGGTGAGTGTCGTGGCCGGCTGAGGGGGGCAGGTGGGCTCCGGGGAGGGACCCCAACTTGCCCTTTGTCCTGTTCACACATTCCATTCAGCCAGGCCGCAATCTGTGTACACAAACAACTGAGTTGTGCACGTGACGTGCAATGCACGTACAGTCTGTGTACACAATTTATTATCATTTCGTTATTAATTGCCTTATACCCTGCCTTGGAGCTCAAGGTGGTCTACGCAGCTCTTCTCCCCCTCGTTCCCTCGTTTAATCTCAAACAACAGCCCTGTGAGGTAGGTTAGGCTGAGGGGCAGAGACTGACCCAAAATCACCCAGTGAGCCTCATGCCCGAGCAGGGATTTCGAACCCTCATCTTCCAGGGCCTAGTCTGATGCTCTTACCTCCACAGCTCACTGCGCTGCACAAATCAACGAGTGTACGCCCTTTCACACAAACACTTGTGCATGTGTAGAGGCAGCTTGTACCTGGGTTCAGCATATTGTGTGAACAGGGTTTTGTGTGGCAGGGTTTTTTTTCCATTCCAGGGTTTTGTGTGGCAGGGTTTTTTTTCCATTCCAGTGAATCAGGCTGCACATTTGCACTTAAGTGCCACACCCTGCACATTCACCCCCATCCCTCCCTCCCAAAATTCGCAAAGGTAAAGTAACTTTTACTCAGAGTAGATCCACTGAAATTAATAGTTAGTCATGGTAATTCATTTCGATGGGTCTTCTCCGAGTCAAAAATGTTAACATATTGGAGAGCTGCTCCAAAATGTTGGGAGGTAGTTTTTGGTATGTTGGTGACGGCATTGGCATGAGCCAATAGACCCCCCTGCTTAAAGCTAGCTTTTCTCCAATACAACGAAAAGTTCCAGAATTGTTTAGGAGGTTTTTCCCTAGGACAGGAATACATATGCACGTTTTCATGGCAGCAAAGGTGATTTCAGAGCACATCTCCTACCCTTTTAAATGTTGCATCCTGCTCCTGTCTCTCTTCTGTGCTCATCATATGCTCCTCCTTTTAATTTTCCCCCTTCATCCTTTCCTTCTGTGCTTCTCTCTTCCAGAAACTTCATGATGAAGAGTGAGGAGGTTTTCAGATCCTCGGTTGAACTGAAAGGCTTTATCTCCAGCCCCTTTCACTGAATAAGATGTAGCATTTATATAATCCAATTAATAAAGTTGAACAGCATATTTAATCCTGGCATTGCCGTCCTCATCATGTGCTGCCCAGCTGCTGAACAGAGAGAATAGAGTTGCTGCACTGTGCCTTTGACAGCCTGGCAACAGGCAGAAATTAAATAGATTTTTAACATCACCTATTGAATGGCTGCCAGCCATGGAGCTATTGAAAAAGCACAAGACCCTTCCCAGGAAAAAAAAGAGGGCAACTCTTAACACAAAGCTGCCCCCCCCTCTCTCTCTGCTTCTTATGTTGCTGTTTAAAGAAGGCTTTCATTATTCTATTAATGTGGAAATCTGGTTTTCCAAACAACTGTGATAGCTTGAAGTTTCCTCAGTAGCTTTCTCTGGCTCATACTGATGTCAGTTGTTCCCTCTTGTGGTCAAACTGAACATTGACAGGCGAGGTCCCTGCCAGGGTTACTCTGAGACTGATTTACCCCTTCCTCCCACGCTCAGAAGTTAGAGTAGGGGTCAGCAAACTTTTTCAGCAGGGGGCCGGTCCACCGTCCCTCAGACCTTGTGGGGAGCTGGACTATATTTTGAAAAAAACCAAAAAAACGAATTCCTTTGCCCCACAAATAACCCAGAGATGCATTCTAAATAAAAGGGCACATTCTACTCATGTAAAAACACGCCGATTCCTGGACCGACCGCGGGCCGGACTGAGAAGGCGATTGGGCCAGATCCGGCCCCCGGGCCTTAGTTTGCCTACCCATGAGTTAGAGTGTGAACATTATGTGGGGCCTCCTACAGACAATGCTTTCCAACTTAATACATGGACCTGTCCACCTTTTCATCCTGCCTTCGCATTATCTCATTTCATCTCTACCAAGAAACTATCCCCTCCACAACATTCTGTTTTACTTTTTCCTAGCCGTCACCCTCCTTCCGCGCCTCTTTCTCAGCTCACACTTTTGGCACACTCCCTCAGATTCGCACATCTCCGCGCCTCCCTGTGTGCCACCTGCAAATCCAGGCGCTTGCGAGCAGAGACAAAAGCCCAAGATTTTTTGTGCACCCACACTCGTGGGACGTGCTCCTTGCGCAGTCGTAAGAGCATCCGAAGAGTACTGCCGCAGGATCGGGCCTGCGACCCCTCCAGCCCGAAATCCTGTTCTCACAGCAGCGACCAGAAGCCCACAAACGGGACCTGAGCGCAGCGGTCGTACATGCATGCGCTCACACTCACCCATGTGCACCCCCCACTCGTGCATGCGTGGGCACATAAGAGGCCAGCGTACCATATTAAAAGCACCTTTTAATTTCGTCTCCTCGTCAAGTTAAATACAAAAGGGAAGAGGGGGACACCCAGGAGCTCAGCCACCCAGGATCCACGTTCCAGTTTGATGGGGGGTGGGATTCAGCAAAGAGGGTCTGTTGTGGGGTGGGCCTTTGCTCCCACAGAAGCAGTGAGCAGCACCCTACTGGCCCCTGGGGAAGAAGGTAGAAACATCATCTTCAGAGCGAGGAAGAAGGGGTCAAGGAAGCTGCAGAAAGAGGCTGTGGGGCAGGGGAGCGAGGGATGTAGGGCAGCAGCAGCAGCTGTGTGTTGATCGCAGGGACCCTCAGCCCAGATCTGGGTCTACAAGAGAGAAAGAGCGTTAACAAGGTCAGTTGCCTCTCTGGGTCAGAGGAGAGTCAACCCTGCCATGAGGACAGCAAGTTGTACATTGTTTTCTTCGTCATCTGTGCGTCTGCCTTTCCTCTCTGTCCCTCCCTCGGCCAAAGCTCAATGCTGCTAGCCCTACTCAGAGTAAACCCGGTCAAGGAAGGGTGAAGCATCTGGGGGCTTTTTAAGTTCTGAGAAAAGGAGAGTGGGAAGCAACACGGTGGAAGTTTAGAAAAAATTGTTGCATTGCAGGTGCTGAGAAAGAGAGAATGAATGCAGGCATGCACACTCTGCTTTTCCAAATGATCTAGCTACCGTATTTTTTGCTCTATAAGACTCACTTTTTCCCTCCTAAAAAGTAAGGGGAAATGTGTGTGCGTCTTACGGAGCGAATGCAGGCTGCGCAGCTATCTCAGAAGCCAGAACAGCAAGAGGGATTGCTGCTTTCACTGCGCAGAGATCCCTCTTGCTGTTCTGGCTTCTGAGATTCAGAATTTTTTTTTCTTGCTTTCCTCCTCCAAAAACTAGGTGCGTCTTGTGGTCTGGTGCATCTTATAGAGCGAAATATACAGTAAATGTTGCATCAGGCAGGACTGACCTGAGCCTTAAAAGCACATAGAGCTGAAAGAGGAAATGGGACAGAGCGTCACTCTTCCAACTTCCTCCTTCAACTCTGTGTAGCTCTAGGTGACCACCACCACCATGAGCAAGGGGGCAGCTAGGAAGGGCTCAGGGGTGTCGTGGGCACCAAGGAAAGAACTCAAGAGCACCACTGTGCCCACGAGCACACTGTTGGAGACCCCTGACATGCTGCCTCTTGGTTGATCCACCCGCTCCACTTCCCTCCCTTTCCCCTGTTTCCACTGTGTCAAACTTTAGACTGTAGGCTCAGTGGGGCAGGGACCTGCCCTCTTAAATTTGGTATAAAATGCCGGGCACATTGAGGATCGTTCCGTTTACCGCTGCAGGGAGGCCCCCATTTTTCTGCCCCAGACTTCATCCATGCCACCATTGCACCCACCCCTTCGCAGCACCCTCTCCCCGGCGCCACTCACCCTGGTCCGCCCCCATTTCTGCCCTGTATGTTTTGTAGGCGTCGAAACAGAAGACGGCAATGAGAATCAGGCTGAAGACCTGCAAAGGGACCAAGAATTGTGAGTGAATGGCAGGAGGTAGGAGGGGAGGGAACGATAACAGATTGGGGGAACGTGGAATTTTTTTTGGGGGTGGTACCCCTCAAGCACCCCACATTTGGAAGGACATCTTAGGTCGAGCCAAGCCTCTGACAGAACCCACCCAGTCCTGCCTTGCAGTGAGTTGGCTGTCTGTTTATATGCCACGCCCCTTGGGGAGGGGCTTCAATAAGGGGCGTGGTCAGAAAGGGGAGTTTTTAGGGAGAGGGTTGATAACTCACAAAGGCAGACACGGCAGATCCCTCGTGGCTGGCAGCAATGACGGCAAAGGCCACTACCGTGAAGACTATTGCGGCGCTGATGCAGCGAAGGAAATCCTGTGGCAGGGGGAGAGAGGAGGGTCACCGAGGGCTGAGCTGCAGGCAGGAAGACCAGTTGAAACCAGTACAGTGGTACCTCGGGTTACATACGCTTCAGATTACATACGCTTCAGGTTACAGACTCCACTAACCCAGAAATAGTGCTTCAGGTTAAGAACTTTGCTTCAGGATGAGAACAGAAATCATGCTCTGGCAGCGCGACGGCAGCAGGAGGCCCCATTAGCCAAAGTGGTGCTTCAGGTTAAGAACAGTTTCAGGTTCAGAACGGACCTCCGGAACGAATTAAGTACTTAACCTGAGGTACCACTGTACCAGAAAGCGTGCAAATGGCAAAATCCAATCCAGGAAGGCAGACAAAGCTACAGTCCCGCCGCAGCACGAGAAGGAAATCTGGCACAGAAGAAGGCATGTCAATGCGCTTCAGTGTTGCTCAGTCGACTCCAATGCCTCTTTCGGCAAGACATTGGCCGTAGGGAGCATGACCAAGCACTGCAAAAGGAGATTATGGGGAAAGCATGGCTACCCACCAGGCAGGGCCAGTTGACGCGAGTCAGGCGCTCGTAGTAGTGCGTGGCCCGCAGTCCCAAGAACGCCAGTGTCACCAGTACTTCCAGGAGGGCTGCGCCCATGTAGGCGGAAATGGAAGCTGTGAGCAGCAGGAAGACCAGGAAGGAGAGGCCCTGGAGGAAGGGGGCAGCGGGAGGCAAAAGGACAAGTGTGACGTGCATTCCCAAGGGGGCTCACTTTCATATATATAACATATAATCCTACTCTTTTGAGATGGACTCTACACACACACACACACACACACACACACACACACACACACTCCTTCCCAGCAATTCGTGATCCCAGATGGCATAATTCGTAGCCTGATTTCATCTTCACACACACACACAATCTCCCACACCCTTGCTCTGGATTTATGATCTCTCCTCTTAGTTCTGCACTCAGTGTTGCAGATTTGGAACTTTTCCTTTGAAAAAAAACCCAGCAGAAACTACAGTGGTACCTAGGGTTACATATGCTTCAGGTTACATACACTTTGGCTTACATACGCTTCAGGTTACAGACGCTTCCGGTTACAGACTCCGGTGCTAACTCAGAAATAGTACCTCGGGTTAAGAACTTTGCTTCAGGATGAGAACAGAAATCGCGCAGCAGCGGCGCGGCGGCAGCAGGAGGCCCCATTAGCTAAAGTGGTGCTTCAGGTTAAGAACAGTTTCAGGTTAAGAATGGACCTCCGGAACAAATTAAAGACTTAACTCGAGGTACCACTGTACTCCCACCACTTCCTTCTAAAATACCTTTCAGGTGAAATGCTCCCCCCTGCTTTGAGTGACATCTCCCCCATGAAGATTTCTGGAGAACTCAAAAGCGGACCCCACTGCCATAGTCTCCACTCCATTGGAGGTTTTTAAGCAGAGGTTGGGTGGCTTTCTGTCAGAGATGTTTTAGCTGAGATCCCAGTATTGCAAGGGCTTTAAGCTAGATGCAATTCTGTGGTTCTACATTTTGGCTGCTCTTCCCTCACCCAAAAGTGCCCTCCCCCCAAAAAATTGTTTCTGCCCCCCAAAATATTTGAATTGAACTTTAATACCTGTAACAGCAAATGAGTTTCAGAAAAAAGAAACGAAAGGGAAAATGTGGGGGTTTTTTGAAAAAAGAAAAGTTGTCGTAATTGCCAATAAGAAGTGTTGGAACTACCTATGTGATTTACTGAGCTGATAATAAAAGATACCAAGAGGGAATGGGAGTGTGGCCCATAATTAGAAAGGGGTCCATGATCAAAATCAAAGCAATTCAATTTTTTAAAAGAGGATTTAAAAAAAGAAACTTTGAATGTATGGGATCCAGACACTCGCATAGACCTGTGCTTTCGTTTTTTGGATTCTATAGATCAATATATATAATAATGATAATATTGTGTATATGTTGTATACACAAAGATAATCAACCTGTGCTCAGGGCCAGTGGAAAACCAGTGGTTTTGTTCAAAGCAAAAACTTGTCCCTCTCCCATTTCTCCATCCACCCCACGACACAGACTTTTGGAATAAAATCTCCCATAAGCCCTTTCCCCCCACAGTCCCTGCCTTAAAAACACCGTCTTCCCTACCCCAGCTCTGGGCTATGCATTTTGGATAAAGAAGTGGACCCCCACCCACCCAAGCCTCCGTCAAAGAGGAGAACCCCCTCCCAAAGAATAGAGGGGGAGCAAAAAAAAAGGCATTCACAGGAATTAGCAGGGAGAATTAAAACTAAGCCAGATGGAAGGATTGAAAGACAAACAGAGGAAAAAGGAAGGAGGGAAAGGTCTGCGGAGGAGGAATTAAGAAAAGCAGAGCTTTATGCACTGCAAGGGGTTGCACTAGACGAGACTTCTAACTCTCCAATTCTTTAGTTTTATGCAAAAAAAAAGAGTGGAACGATTGGGGAAAGCGGGGAAGAAGAAAAATGGTAAAGTCCTAAAAAGGAGGGGATGACTCGAATGAATTAATGAAGAAAGGCGGAAGGAAAGCAAGGAGAGAGGGGCCACCAGGATAGGGCCCCACTCAAAAGAACGAGCCGGGCCATACCCCACCCCCCACAAATAACCCCCCCCCCAGCAGGATTGGCAGACCCGCTTCTGAATTAGGTAAGTGAAACATGATCCCTGAGCAGCTCAAAGAGGGGCTTTTCAGTCCAGACTCCGGAGTTTAAAAAATATTAGTTCATGGCACCACCGACTTAAGAGGATGGAGAGAAAGTGTTGGGTGAAAAGAGGGGGGGGTAGAAGCAGGGGGGGAGCAGGGAAGTAGGAGGGGGGTGGGGTGGGTGGGGGTCTTCCGTTACCAGCTCTGCCTCCATCACCACCCCCTTGGGGGAGCTCAGGAAGTCCTTGTCGAGGGAGAAGCCCCGCAGCCCCCCAGGTCCCTCCTGGGGCTCGCCCATCCTGCTGGCTGCCTCTGGCCGGAGGGAGGGCGCTGCTGGGGGAAGAGGGTCGGGGGGGGAGGAAGACCCAAGGAAAAAAAGGGGGGAGAGAGATGAAAGACGGAGCCTGTTTCTCTCCACCTGGCACCCAGCCGGATTTCCACGCCGGGGAGGCGGGGAGGAAGCCCGAAGAAAGGGGGCTGGAGGGAGAAGAGGAGGAAAAATGAAATGAAGGGAGAAGGATGGAGAGAGAGGAAGGGTCCGCCCCGTCCAGGCTCCAGAAGGGAGACTCTGCCTTCTGGCCCCCGGGTGCATCTCTGGCCCCCAGGACCACTAGGGGTGGCCGTGGCGAGGGTGGCGGGTCTCTGGGCCCACCTGCCCACTCAGCCCCGCCGCCCCACGGCCGGACAAGGAGGGGGATTGTCTCTCGAGGGCCAGGAACGGGCTGCCCCGGGGAGAACAAGGGCCGCATTGTCTGGGGGGGGGGACGGGAGGCCGGAGGGCAGAAGTGAATGGACCGCATTCTCTCCGCCGCGACCCGTTCAGATGCTTTGCAAGAGCGTGGGAGGAAAAGAAAGAAGTGGGGGGGGGGGCGTGGACGGGCCCGGGGGCTGCAGTGGCGAGAAAAGGCCGTCAGGGGGCGGTAGAGAGGGAAAGGGACTTGCGCTTTTCTGCCAGTAGGGGTCGCTGGGTGAAGAGGGCAGGGCGCGTCCCGCTCTCTTGGAAAGGTTTCCTTGGAAGTTGCGAAAAAACAGTGATGACTCCTGGCAAATAGAAGGGGAAGAAATGGAGGCAGTGAGAGATTTTACTTTCTTGGGCTCCATGATCACTGCAGATGGTGGCAGCAGCCACGAAATTAAAAGACGCCTGCTTCTTGGGAGAAAAGCAATGACAAACCTAGACAGCATCTTAAAAAGCAGAGACATCACCTTGCCGACAAAGGTCCGTATAGTGAAAGCTCTGGTTTTCCCAGTAGTGATGTATGGAAGTGAGAGCTGGACCATCAAGAAGGCTGATCGCCAAAGAATGGATGCTTTTGAATATGGTGCTGGAGGAGACTCTTGAGAGTCCCACGGACTGCAAGAAGATCAAACCTCTCCATTCTGAAGGAAATCAGCCCTGAGTGCTCACTGGAAGGACAGATCCTGAAGCTGAGGCTCCAAGACTTTGGCCACCTCATGAGAAGAGAAGACTCCCTGGAAAAGACCCTGATGTTGGGAAAGATGGAGGGCACAAGGAGAAGGGGACGACGGAGGACAAGATGGTTGGATAGTGTTCTCAAAGCTACCAGCATGAGTTTGACCAAACTGCGGGAGGCAGTGGAAGACAGGCGTGCCTGGCGTGCTCTGGTCCTGGGGGTCACGAAGAGTCGGACACGACTAAACAACTAAACAACAACAACAACAATGATGTCTTTAAGGTTCTCTGATTCAGAAAGCCAGGCGCAGTGGATCGGGGACAAAGGCACAAATTGGTCAGGTGTGATCAAGAAAAATCACAGAACTGTTAGAAGGAGCCCCGACTCTAATCCAGCTGTCCCATCCGGGATTCGAACCTGCAACCCTGGTTTTATCAGCACCATGTTCTAACTAACTGAGCTATCCAGGCAAATGTAAGTGATGTTAGGAGCCATGGACTCAAAAAGGTTGAAAACCACTGCCTTACTGTTTTCTTTCTCCAGGATTCCCTTTGCTCTGATGTGTCATGGAGGTGTTCCTGGGTGGAGCAGGTGGGGCACAGCCCCCTTCACCCCCCCGCACTTGCCAGAGGTTTTTCTCCTGTCTCCCAGGGACACCCGTGCCACTTTGTTTCGGAAGGAAATCCCAGCCGGCGTTCCATGGCTACTGCAGGAGATTTGCATCTCACTCCGCGGTTGAGACGGGCAGGAAAATACCTGCGATAATACGCTGGGTAACCATGGCAAAGTAAACAGAGTGGGAATCCCAAGAACGGGAATGCTATGGGTGTGAATTATGGGGCACTGGGGGGTAGTGAGCTCTCCTTTTCCCTGGGCCCAAGCAGCCTCCGATTCCACCTTCCAAAATCTCAATCCCAGAAGTCAAAGTTCCATCCGAGAATATGTACAGTAACCAACACAGGCAAGGCCTCTTTGAGCATGTGCAGAGTGCCACACCCCTGTCACTGTGTAGCTGCAACTCACACACAAAGGAACGAAGTCCCAGGAAGTTTCTCACACCTTTCCTTGCCTGGAAAATGGTGGCACTAATACGGGGGGAGTTTGGTGTCTGTAATATCCAGCTCATCATCTCTCTCATTGAAGCCAGATAAGACCTTTGGGGGGGTAGCATGGCCCAGTGGTTAGAGAGCGGGATATCATCTCCTGCCGCCCTGGCTGGACTTCTGAGCCTGGAGAAATGAGCAGAGGGATGGGGGCCATGATGTATCAGCTGCAACTAATCACAGAATCCTAGAAGGGCTGAGTTGGAAGAGACCCAGTGGATCATCTAGCCCAGGGGTCCTCAAACTACGGACCGCAGGCTGCATCTGGCCCGCAAGGGTGCTGAACCCAGCCCTCTAACGCAGCCTTTCTCAACTTGTGGGTCCCCAGATGTTGTTGAACTACAACTCCCATCACCCCTAGCTAGCAAGGCCAGAGCTCAAGGGTGATGGGAGTTGTAGTCCAACAACATCTGGGGACCCACAAGTTGAGAACCGCTGCTAACGGGTCTACGTGTGTTTCCTTCCTCCCTCCCCACACTGCATGGAGGAGAGGAGAGGAGGGAGGCGGAAAGGAAAGGAAGGAAGAAGCCAGTCAACGATGAGACAGGCACCGTCGCGAGGAGCCCTTCTCTGCCATTCGGAGAAGGAAGCGAAGGGAGGCGGTGGCGAGGCCTGAGATCAAAACGCGCGCCTGCGCTCACCCACCGTTTTTCGCCTCAGAGGAGCACATGGCTGGGCATGTGGTGGCTGCACTCCCGGGGTCAGGGAGACCGGGTGCACGTAGCCTAGCCTGTGCTGGGAGGGACGGCTTTTACTTTTACCTCAGCTGAGCCTCCGTTCTCATTTCTCTCTCTTTTTTCCTCTCTCTCTCTTTTTCCATGTGGTAGTTTATTAGTATTTTGCAAAGTAGCAAACCAGACGACTGAATATCGCAAGAAATCAAACAAGGTTATACTCAAGCATAGACAATTTTCTCCTCATTGACATTGTGAGGTATTTCCCCCTTATTCATGAAGCTGAGAAAGACCAGCGGACGACACTTTGGTAATCTTGCATCACCTGCTACGACTAGCAGTGACAAATATGGAACCGGATATTGACCATCTCGTAAGCCAAAAGCAGGCCCCTACTCACCATTGAAATACTTATAAGTTTATGTTGATTCAAATAGTTCTTCGTTTTAAATATTGTATTGTTTTTCCTGTTTTTGGTGCATCGCAAATAAAATATGTGCAGTGTGCATAGGAATTCGTTCATTTCCCCCCCCCCAAACTATAGTCCGGCCCCCAACAGTGTCGGAGGGACAGTGAACTGGCCCCTGGTTTAAAAAGTTTGAGGACCCCTGATCTAGCCCAACCGCCCACAAAGGGAGGGGGAGTCCTGTTTTCTCTGAATTAAAATGGCTGGACACATTCTGCTTTCTTTGGAATGTTTTATTGAAAAATTTAAAATAAAAAAGGCAGGATGGTTAAATTTCTTTGAGACAGCAGGCAAGAGACTGCGGATTTTAGTGCAAGTGTACAAATAGTCAAGAAATGATCCTGACCTATAAATGTGGACGTTGCTAGCTATAGGGATGAGCGGAGGGTCACAAGCCAGGATCGGGGATGGCAAGGCTTATCAGGGAATATTCTTCTGTAACAAGTTGCTCCTGCAACAATTCATGCGTGAACATTTCCCCCGTTGCCATTTCCTTTGCCTCTTGGTACCTTTATTCTCTAATGTCACTTAGAGTTGCCACCTTTTTCTGTGGACTCAGCTCCTATGTCTTTAGAAGTATCTGGCCAGATGTAGAGATATTTAGTGGGTGGCCAACTTTTTTTTCTTGCGAATGCTCCTCTACTTCTAACAGAAAATTTGCAGCTAAGCACATGTTAGAAGGCAGAGGAGCGTTTGCAAGAGAAAAAGTTGACTCCCGACTTTTGGCAGAGTGGGCAAACTGCAGTACGAGAGAGACAAGGATTTACTTAATCTGGGTTGATCTGCAATAGAATCCAATATTCCCCAATTGATATATCTGAGTGTGCTAGAACAAGCCCTTTCGCTTTCTCCCCGCATGGTCTACACTACAAAGCCCAACCATCTCTAGGATGAGCTGTCCTGACAGCCCCCCCAAGGGCCCATAGGGGGCTGGGATTCGGCAAAAGCGCCAGAAATGCCATCCCCGATCCCTGTTCCTTCTTGATGCTGTTCCAGCTGGTCCTCAGCGACCTTTGGGGGAAGCCAAAGATTGGAATCCGATTTCAACCGGTCAGTTGAGGGAGCTTTTCCTTTTCACTGCAATTAATTCTGAAGTTAGAAATGAGCAAAGAGACAGCGAAGTTCTGGTGTACCCAAGTCCTGTGGGTGGACATGCGGGTGGCAGCCTGTGAGGGAAATGAACTCTGCACATGTTCAGAGGCTCCCTCCCTCTGAATCCCATCCACGGTCTTGCTCTGGGGATCCCCTTCCTGCTTCGAAGCCTCACTGTGTGGCCACACAGGTGCAGGCCACGGGCAAAGGATATTTCTGCCGCTCAAGATAGAAGGACTTGTTGACATTCGCACAAGGCCTCCGATAATAGACGGTCGTGTCAGCAAAGATCGGGACGGACACCCCGTTTCCCTCCTTCTGGACGAAGCTCTTTTGGGTGGCATTTTCCACAGGGTGCCTCAAGGAGACGCAGGAATCTTGGCAGATACACTGGGCTTTCCAGAGGAGTCGAGGGTAGCGGGAGTCCTCAATGTCTTCCCTGGGGGAGGAAGAGAAAGGACAGGTCTGTCTTTGAGCCATTTTGGACTGGATGGTGGTCTGAAGGGGGAATGCACTGGGATGCTGGTTGCGGGGTGAAGGAGAAATTAAAATAAAATAAAATAAAATAGATGAGGCGCTTTGGGGGACTAATGCTGGGTTAGATTAGCCTTCCCCAACATGGTGCCCTCCAGATATCTTGGAAAGGAACTCCAGTCACCCCTGACACTGGTCTGACTGGAAGGGACCCTGAGGAGCAACAAGTCCCTGCAAGGCAGGAATATGCAGCTGTCCCATTCGGGGATAGAAGCTGCAACCTTGGCCCCCTCAGCACCATGCGCTAACCAGCTGAGCTCTCTGGGAAATCTGGAGGGTATTCTTGGTGGTGCCTGGCAGGGCCAAAGGGATGCCTCTTTATTTCCCGTCGGTGGTGCAGCAATAAAAGTGCAAGCACATTTGGAAAGCTAAGCAGGGTCCAGTATGGTTTTAGATTGGATGGGAGACCACACTGGAGATTCCTGCATTGCAGGGGGCGGGGTGGACTAGAGGACCCTGGGGGTCCCTTCCGACTCTACAGTTCTATGAAAATGGGACGGATGAGGGGGCAAAGGAATAAAAGGTACGATTCTTCTCTCTTACACATATCGCCAAGGGGAACTGGAGGCCATGTTCTTTACACCAGGAATCGAGCGGCAGTCGTCAGAGGAGGACACGGACCGGGAGGATCGGGCAGACTGGGTGGACTGGGCAGACTGGGAGGAATAGTCAGTGAGTTTCTTCACGACTTTATTGAGCGTCGTCTCTTCACAACAGTTTGAGGAGGACATGCATTGGAAGGCCTGGCTGGTCACCAACGTCGAGAGCAGGAAGCACATCGCAGCCTAGAAGAAGGAAGGAAGGAAGGAAGGAAGGAAGGAAGGAAGGAAGGAAGGAAGGAAGGAAGGAAGGGAGGGAGGGCAAGAGAGGGCAGGGGTCACAACTGGACCTGGTGGAACAGCCCAAATGGGACTGCTCAAAACATTCATTTGCCTTACAGAGAAATCTAGATGCCCATTTCCCACCCCCTTTTCCACGCAGCCTTCCAAAGTTGGAGCATTCTATTCCCAGAATAACGTGGGCAGGGATCTCTCTAAAAACTAGCCTTCAAATTTGGCAGAATCAAGTGGTAGAGTCTTTCCTGGACTGTGTCATTTCAACCTGCAGGCAGGGGTGGTGTACATTTTTGTAAAATAAAGTAATTTTAAATGCTTACTATATATATGATCCGATATCTATGATTTTATCCATGCTCTAATGATAAGTATATTATATAGTAAATGATATATTTTATATATAACAATGCAATATATCTATATAGATATACAGATATAGATACACACTTAAATTTTAAGCTGTGTTTTACGTGCATTTCCCCCCCCCCCCACACCACTTTTAAGCACTTTGATGAAGCTGCTTGTCAATCTTGCTAAGTAAATGCGTAAGCAAAATTGGAATCCTCCCCATCAGAGGGATGGAAGGAAGAAGACAAGAGCCGCAACTTCCTTGCACATCAAAATCTAGCAAATAAGGAACAAGGCTGGCTTAGTCCTATTTCCCTGACATTCACTGATTTTTTTTACATTTCAGGTGCTCACCCCTTATTGGGGGGAAATTCAAACTCACAGCCCAGCCATTCCTCCCCCAGTTGGAAATCTCATGTCCCAAAGTCAGGACAATGCTCACCCTTCGGACAAAGTGGCCTTTGCTCTCCCCCCTCTTTTTCTAGCTCACCCCAATGAGCCAGGGAGCAAAGTGGGGCAGCCCCACACAGTCGCTAGACCGAGTGAACCGAGAGTGGAAATTCATTCCCGTCTCCAAAATACAGGGATCAATATGGCTGCTGTGTCCCTAGTCCCACCTCATGCCTACCAAGTTTCCAGACGGACAGAAATTAAACAGATGAGGAGTCAATGAATAATATAGAGCACAGCTAATGATCAATAATCAGATTCCATTTCGATCGGGTGGGGGAGACCCAGTTTGTGCAGCTAGACTACAACACCCATCATCCCTGACCCCTGGTTCTGCTTCCTAGGGATGATGGGAGTTGTAGTCCAACAACAGAGGAGACCCAAGTTTGAGAAACACTAGATGGGGAGTCATCGCGGAAAGGAAACTTGAGAAAGATGGACAAGGTGATAAATCAAGGGGTTGCCCTCCGGTTATATTTACAGCTACCACTCTCACCAGTCCCAGCCAGCTTGGCCCATAAGAGGAATGATGGGGAGGAGGTGTTGAAAATAATTCCCCGCACTCCACAAGATGGCCGGTCTGACGTGGCTGTGACAGGGGGATCGGGCAAAGGCGAGGCGGAGGAGGGAAGGCCCTTGGACTGGTCTCAGCCTTAAGGACAAAAATGGAGCCTCCAAGACCAGCAGCACTCTACCTCTGAATAGCAGCTACTGGCAAGGAAGAGCGGGAGGGGGCTGGGCCTCCGAGTGCCTCAGAAAGATCATCTGGTTGCCCCCTCTCAGAAGCCGAACGGACCTCCACTTGGATCCCAGAAGACCCTGCTGAGGTTATTAGGAGAGATGGTTGAAGGTTTTGAGGATGGGGGCTATTCATCTGTTATTATGCTTGGAGGTCAACAGCACAATTCATAGCCCCCCAAACATCTCTGGGAACTAGCAGCAGAACCCAAAGGGCCTCCCTGTGGACCCTCCTCCAGCCTTCCCCCCTTCCTCCGTGTAAGGAGCAGGATTGGTGCGCTTACCAGCTGAGTCTTCTCCATGTCAGATCTCCGGGAGCAGGACCTCGTGTCTCTAGACGGCTCAGGGAACTGCTGTCACTCTGAGCCTCGGGATCCCTATTTTATCGCCAGCAAGATTCCATTCATTTATTCCATGCAAATTTTGGAATAATAAAAA
>JAXCMG010000043.1:561076-571336 GCA_034642415.1 Podarcis siculus
TTCCTTCCTTCCTTCCTTCCTTCCTTCCTTCCTTCCTTCCTTCCTTCCTTCCTTCCTTCCTTCCTTCCTAGATGGGATTAGCTTTTCAAAAGCAGGACTTTCCCACCTATTCATAACTTGCTTTGACTTTTTACAGATTAAATCTTCTGGTCCAGACATTTGACCCACAAGCACCCAGGAGTTTGTGACATGAACTAAACAAGGATGGAGAAATTCTCGCCTGGAGCATCATCTCTAGGATGAACGCACCTTGCAATTTCTCTGAGAAGACCAGAGGAGCCCTCTTGGATCAGGACCGATTGCCCAGCGTCCGTCTGTTGTGCTCAGGTCTTGTTTGCCTGCTTCCCTCTGGGGCATCTGACTGGCCAGTGTGAGAACAGGATGTGGGAGCAGACAGGCCATCGGCCTCATCCAGATGGACTCGTCTTATTGAACTCTGAATCCAGAGTCTTTCTCCTGAGAGCGGACATCACCACAAGGAAACCCAAGATGAGCCATGAGAGTGTGAGTTCTCCCCTGCCGGCTCCTCCCTGGCACCTGGTATTCAGAGAAGATAGACTGCCCCTGACCATGGAGGTTCTCTCTGGTGCTCCACAGCTTGCTGCAAGGCTCTCCCTCAAAGGACTGTTGCACCAGCACTGAGCAATGGGGGCTGAGAACGTTTAGTGCCCCCTCTCTTCTTGGAAGTGCATGGAGTCAAGGACTTGCGAATAGCTTCATGGGTCAAGAGCGAGCCAGCAGAAGATCACAGCCTGCAGGTTGCAGTTACTCTTCATTAGAAAAACTATGTTCTGCAGAGGGGTGTCAGGCCTCGTGAGCACAGCGACTCCTCTCCACCAGGTCTTGCCTCCATGAAGCAGTGCTGAGACTGAGGGATCCTGCCTCCCCACAGCTGCCGATGTCCCCTCCTCTCCAGGGTTCCCCCCAAGCAATCAGAGACTGTGCCAGCGTGAAGCCAACCTCTCCTCCGCCCTTTTCATGCCTCTACTGGATCCTGGAGACCAGGTGGAGGGGAGCTTGTTGCAGGAGGCGGAGGAGACATCCAGGACTCTGTACCAGTCTGACCCATCTCTGCCTCTTGGCCTCCCTCCTCTCCTGCTTCAGCTTCTGCCAGACTCTCCCCACTCACTAAACCCTGTTGCCTCTTCAGCCTCTGACACCTCCCCCCCCCAGTCTTCTCCCTCTGACCACCCTTCTTCCTCCGACCGCTGATCCTCAGGCTCTGAGCCGTCTTCCCTTGGGGGTCCCCCAGCTGGTTCCTCCCACCATTCCTCTGGGGCCAGCCAGTCCGTGACAATGGGGCTGGCCCCCCACCTGGGCCAGGAGGAGGGGGCCCTGCAACCTGGAAATGTGTCGCTAGCCTTGACCTTCGCCCAGGCCCTCTGGGTCCCTGGCATCTCAGCTCCCAGGGGTGGCAGCACACCAGCCAGACCCCACGGCCTCTGCAAAGATTGAGATGCTGAGCTCAGGAGCTGAGCTGCCCCCCGTCCACCTGCTCGGTCCAGAGTCCACCCCCTCCTGGTTCTGGCAGAGAGCCCAGGCCGTGTGGTCAAGGTGTGGTCCTGGCGGAGGGATGTCCCCTCAGGCAAGCAGTTTGATGTGTGGTCAGCCATGTTGATCTTTGGCCTGGGCTCTCCTGGTGGTTATGAAAATTCGGAAAGCTATTTTGTTTTTCTAGGATTCCCTCCGCCAAAGGTGCTTCTCAGAAGGCTGCTGGCCCTTCCCTGAAAGATAAGGCGGCTGTCCCTGAGTCACTCAGTCAAATGAGGAGCTGTGGCAGGGAGGGTTGACCCCCGTGAGACACCGTCGCTGCACATCACCCCAAAGCGGCCACAATCGGGGGGTACCTTCTTTGTACACCTCAGCTGAACCCCAGGACCTCCCTTTTCTGATCCCCAGGGCTCAGCGGCGACCCATTTTTCCTCTACCCTGAGTGAGGCTTTTCCTCTGCTGCCTTTCTCCTTTGCTCAACGCCACGAGAGGCTGCAAAACACAGGGGAACCTTCCTCAGTCAAGACAGGGCCACATCGTTTGTTGCATATTAAAATGCCGTCATGTTGGAAACGTATAGAAATATTAGTGAATTTCAGTGGCGTGCAGGAGTAGTGAATGGCCTGGCAGCAGCAGAAGGACAGAGAGCGTGCAGACATCCAGGCCCTGCAGGGGTGGTGTGCAATGTTGGAAACGCCCCCCCCCCCGACACTTCTGGGGCCCAGCAAGTGGGGGACACACAGGAGGGATGCAGGAGAAGGTTCAGCTATTCTGGAGGACCAGGAACGCCATGCAGGGACACAGCACAACATCCCTGCCACGTGAGGGCGAAAGCATCTTACAAGGGAAGCAGATCTGCTGGGAGAAACACAGCAAGAGGGAACTGGGGGTGGGGGGGTTAAGCCCCAGGAAGCGGAGAAGGCTGCTAAAAGGCAAAGCTGACTTTCGGGGGGAGGGCGGGTTGTCTGCCAATGACAACGATGTTTCTCCTTGCTCCGCTAATGCACAGAGCCATTTCCTTTGTTCCCTTGAGGAGCTGTACTTAGGCCATTTGCTCACCTGGAAGCTAGCCTGGCTATTCTGGGAATTGAACCTGTGCTGGATCCGGGAATTAGAAGGGGGTTCAGGCACACAGCCCACCCCTGCCCAAACTCACAATAACACATACTGCCCAGTCCCCTGTCTCTCTTCCTCCTCCTCACCATCCCATAATTCCTTTCTGTCCGGCCCTCATTCAAATTATGTCCTAGTTGAAGCTTGAGGAAAATATTTACGTTAACAACCACACGACCCATTTTTTAGTGTGTCACCAAGGCATTTCTGCAGAAAGGGTGGATCAGGTGAGGGGGAGCCCTTTCCCCCAGGTACACCTACTTGCCAGAGGTTTCCCTCCTGTCTCCCAGGGACACCTGCTTCGCTTTGTTTCGGAGATAAATCCCGGCCGGCTTTCCATGGCTATTGCAGGAGATTTGCATCTCTGAGGTTTTGAGCGGCAGGAAAATGCCTGCGATAATATGATGGGTAACCATAGCAAAGTAAACAGAGTGGGAATCCCGAGAACAGGGATATCAGGGATGGGTGGATCACGGGGGATGAAGCTGGGGGAGCAGTGATCTCTAATTTTCTTCGGGTTTAAGCAGCCTCAAGTCTCACCCCTCGGATCTCTCAAATCTCCTCCCTGGAATGTGTGCATCAATACCGAGGTAAGGCCTCAGTGGACATGTGCAGAGTGCCACCTCCCCTTCACTCATAACCCCCACACAAATGTAGGTTTTTCCAGGAAGGATCTGATACCCTTCCTTACTTTGCATGCACAACCACTGATTCTGGAGAACTCGGGGTGAGAATGACCCAAATCACCCCCCGGCTCCGTGGCACCGAGGTTTCCCAAAGATGCCACCCGTACCTCAAGGGTTAGAGAGCAGGGTAACACCTTTCCCCCTTTGCCAGGCTTCTGCAACTCGATCTGCTCAGCAGCAGGCAGAAATCCAACAGGTAATTTGCTTTTTGGCACAGATAGGATGCCCAGAACAGCTGCCCTGCAGAAATATCGTAAGAAATGGTGTTCAGCAAGGCAGTGGCAGCCAAACACTTCACCTGTTGAATTTCTTCCTGCTCACAGCTGATTGGGGCACAAAGGCCTTGAGGTTTGTGTGTGGAATGTGGTGCCATGCTCTCTTGCCACTAGGCCAGTCTATTCCTTTAGGGAGCCAGTGTGGTGTACTGGTTAAGAGCGATAGACCCATAATCTGGGGAACCGGGTTCGCATCTCTGCTCCTCCACATGCAGCTGCTGGGTGACCTTGGGCCAGTCACACTTCTCTGAAGTCTCTCAGCCCCACTCACCTCGCAGAGTGTTTGTTGTGAGGGAGGAAGGGAAAGGAGAATGTTAGCCGCTTTGAGACTCCTTTGGGTAGTGATAAAGCGGGATATCAAATCCAAACTCTTCTTCTTCTTCTTAGGTATGTGCTGCATCTTCGGCTGTGGGAGCACACACTTGGCAATGCCAAGCCTGGAGTTGTTTTCCAAAATCGGTGGTTATATTTGAAATGTAGGTACAGGTATGGAATCCTTCCTGGAGCTGCTGCCCCTTGTTTTTGGGTCATGTGACTACTCAGTGCTGGGGGGGGGGGTTCACTGCACACGCTCTTGAAGACCCTGTCTGTGTCACAACTGTACATATTATAAGGATGGATATTTGACTTCAAAAGAGATTCCTGTGGTGAAGTTTGGTAGGTCGAACCGGAGGCTGTTGAGACCAAGAGAAAATGAGAACATACCTTCCAAGTGCCCCCCCAAAAAACGGGACACCTCGTTTTTTCGTGCCACATCTTGGTGGGGAAGATTGCTTCTGGGGGTTCAAGTATGGAGGCTCATCTCAGATTCCCAATTGGCCAGAATTTACTCAGGGGTGCATTACAGGACAGAGCCCAAGAGTCTGAGAGACAAATACTATAGGCAAACATATGTCATCTTATGGCTCATTCACGCCCCTCTGCTTTGCCCCAAGGAAAAGCGCTCTTCAGCACTCAGTCAGAGCAAACGGTAATTTGGGTTTTGTCCGAATTGACGTTTGCTCCGATTTAGCACTAAAGAATGGATTTTCCCTGGGAAAGGAGTGGGGCAAGGGTGAAAGCAGAAGTGTAGGCGAGCCCTTAGCTGTTCAGCTTCTACCCAACCCAAAATCATGGGTGGGCTGGATGCCAAGGAGCGGTGGCAAGGACCGGCTGCAGAACCCCTAGGGGAAGAAGACTCAGAGCCAGGGGGTTGAGGGTATTGGGATGACGATGAGTGGCCAGGGGGCGAAGAGGGAGCAGACTGGGAGGAAGAGGTAACAGGGTTTCATGAGCAGGAAGAGTCAGTGGCAGAAAGCAGTCCAGAGAGAGGAGATGAGGCTGGAGAGGAGCAAGGCCCAAGAGGCAGAGATGCTGAAGGAACCAGGGCGACCAGCTCCCCTCCCTCCTGGTCTCCAGAACCAGGAGAGGCATGAAGAGAGCGAAGCAGAGCCAGACCTTGATGGAGTCTCAGATTGCTTGGGAAGGACTCAGGAGAGGAGGAGGGAAGGCGGAGACTTTCGGCCCTTGCAACTGCGTCATTGGGGCAAGATCTCCTGGGAAGAGACGCTGAGCTCACCAGGCCTGGCCTCCTGAGCTGTTTATTTCTTTGAATAAAGCGTTAACTTCACTAAGGCCATGTGTGTTACTCCTGACCTGCTTCTGGCACCCAAACACCCCAGCACCTCACCATCTCTCCGCCGGCCACGACCCATGAGGTACAACTTGCTCAACCTGTTTTTTACTACATCTTCATGTATGTGACAACGGCCGCGAGAGTTCTGGCAGCACAAGGATGGAAGACTGAAGAAACCCCAACTAAAGAATCACGGCAAGAAAAATTGACGGACTATGCAGAACTGGCAAAACTGACATACAAGCTATGGGACAAGGATAACTGTGACTTTAAAGATGAATGGGAACCCTTTACAAAGTATTTGAAGACGCAACAAAGCGAACTGGACTCCTTAGCTGGTTTTGAATAAACATTCACAAACTTTTTATTGATAATTATCAGCTAAATAGTTTGAGGATCTATACAACTGTGTAACATGCAGAAAACAGCATTTTTAGAGAAATCAAAGACTGGAACTGAGGGAAGTCGGGGGTGGGCTCTGTGGGGGGAGGGTGGGGGAGGGAGGAAAAATGGGGGAAAATAAGGATGATATGTTTTTGGATAATATATTTTGTTTTGTTGTTGTTGTTTAGTTGTTTACTTGTGTCCGACTCTTCGTGACCCCCCTGGACCAGAGCACGCCAGGCACTCCTGTCTTCCACTGCCTCTCGCGGTTTGGTCAGACTCATGTTTGTAGCTTTAAGAACACTGTCCAACCATCTCGTCCTCTGCCGTCCCCTTCTTCTTCTGCCCTCAATCTTTCCCAACATCAGGGTCTTTTCCAGGGAGTCTTCTCTTCTCATGAGGAGGCCAAAGTATTGGAGCCTCAGCTTCAGGATCTGTCCTTCCAGTGAGCACTCAGGGCTGATTTCCTTCAGAATGGAGAGGTTTGATCTTCTTGCAGTCCATGGGACTCTCAAGAGTCTCCTCCAGCACCATATTTTGTTTTAATTTTGAATAAAAAAGTAATCTAAAAAAAAACAAACCAAACCAAAAAAAACCTGTTTTTTTTACTGTGCGTGTCTGGACTCTCCTTGAACCTTAAACGGAGTCCTTTTCCACCAACGCTGGTCAGTTCTTACCAGCCTTGTGGTCGGGTCGCTCGCATTCCTGCGTACGTGACCCAGTCCTCACTCGCCAATAACGGGCCTAAAGGTGATTCCACCTTAACTCTGGGAGGCGCCTTTGGCCGAGGGAATCCCGGAAAAAGGAAGCAGCGTGCAGGATTTCCATAACCACAAGGAACCCCTTTCCCAAAAATCAATGTGGAAATGAGGAGCGTTACGCCCACCCCTGACCGCCTCCCACCACCCCCCACCCCGGTTCCTGGGATCCCCACTCTGCTTACTTTGCCATGGTTACCCCGCGTATTATCAACCAACCGCGCAGGTATTTTCCTGCCCAGCTCAGCTGCAGAGTGAGATGCAAATCGGCAGCAGCCGTGGAAAGCTGGCTGGGATTTCTCTCCGAAACAAAGCAATCGGAGGACGTGTCCCTGGGAGACAGGAGGGAAGCCTCCGTCAGGGGGGTAAAGGGGAGGAAAAGTTTCTTCCCCGAAAAGCTCGCTCCACCCTTTCCCCAGAAACACCTTGGCGAGGCAGAAGAAAATGGGAAGGACAATTGTTCAGCAGCAGCTTTCCGGCTACGACCTAATTTGACTGCGGATTGAACCCCAGAGATGGACGGATAAGGATTACGTGGCGTTGGCGAGGAGCGACAGGGTTGAAAAAATTCTTGCTCCTATCCTCACACCCGCAATAGAAATATTATATAACCTGATGTTGGCTTTGACTGGAAATATAATGCGCACAAATGCATCTTTGAGTGTACAATCTGGATAATGTCAGAAATGTGGTGATTGTTGACATTTACCAGTGTTTAGACTGTTGCACGTGTGTGTGTGTGTGTGTGTGTGTGCCCCTGCAGATCCTCCAAGTGTCCTTATTTTCCAGGGTCAGTCCCAGATTTACAGAAGCCATCCCAGTTTCTGGTTTGATCCCAGAACATCCCGCTTTTCCTTAGGACATCCTTATTTTCATTGGATAAATGTTGCAGGGTATGGAGTTAAGCAACCAGCGAGCCATGGAAATCAGTAACTATACAACCTTTAGAAGACAACTGAAGGCAGCCCTGTATAGGGAAGTTTCTTTAATGTTTAATGTTTTATTAGGTTTTTATTTTTTTACATATGTTCAAAGCCGCCCAGAGTGGCTAGAACTATTATTCCATTATGGAACAGGACATCCCTATTTTCATCAGAGAAATGTTGGAGGTTATGTTCCTGTGCATGGTACCCTCATTTGGAAATACCCACCCCAGCCTGTTTCCAAGGGGTTCCAAAAGCAGGACAGCAGCAACCACTGAGCTCATCTTATTGCAGACTCCTTTTGTGAAGACCAAGGAACGCTGGCTCTCCACTCAACTGCAAGACTCTTCCAGCATTCTGCATTTTCTCACCCCATCCTTCACCATCAGCAAGCTCTGCTTATGCATGTCACGTTGCAGAGGAGCCTGCGAGCACAGAAAAGTTGGCAACCCTATTTTGCTCAAGGACCAAACTCCACCACTCAGCCCTTTCCATATACGTGATGGCGGAGGACTCACTTCTGGGGAGCGTTAGCAGAGCAAGAAGCAAAAAAAGTGAGCTCTGTCTTTTAGCAGCCCTCTCCGCTTCCTGGGGCTTAACCCCCCCACCCCCAGTTCCCTCTTGCTGTGTTTCTCCCAGCAGATCTGCTTCCCTTGCAAGATGCTTTCGCCCCTGGCGTGGCAGGGATGTTGTGCTGTGTTCCTGGTCCTCCAGAATAGCTGAACCCTTCTCCTGCATCCCTCCTGTGTGTCCCCCACTTGCTGGGCCCCAGAAGTGTTAGGGGATCATTTCCAAATATTGCACACCACCCCTGCAGGGCCTGGATGTCTGCACGCTCTCTGTCCTTCTGCTGCTGCCAGGCCATTCACTACTCCTGCACGCCATTGAAATTTACTACTATTTCTATACATTTCCAACATGGCGGCATTTTAATATGCAACAAGCGATGTAGCCCTGTCTTGACTGAAGAAGGTTCCCCTGTGTTTTGCAGCCTCTCGTGGCGTTGAGCAAAGGAGAAAGGCAGCAGAGGAAAAGCCTCACTGAGGGCAGAGGAAAAAAGGATCACCGCTGAGCCCTGGAGATCAGAAAAGGAAGGTCCTGGGGTTCAGCTGTGGTGTACAAAGAAGGTACCCCCAAATTGTAGCCGCGTTGGGGTGATGTGCAGCAACGGAGTCTCACGGGGGTCAGCCCTCCCTGCCGCAGCTCCTCATTTGACTGAGTGACTCAGGGGCAGCCGCCTTATCTTTCAGGGAAGGGCCAGCAGCCTTCTGAGAAGCACCTTTGGCAGAGGGAATCCTAGAAAAACAAAATAGCTTTCCGAATTTTCATAACCACCAGGAGAGCCCAGGCCAAAGATCAACATGGCTGACCACACATCAAACTGCTTGCCTGAGGGGACATCCCTCCGCCAGGACCACACCTGGACCACACGGCCTGGGCTCTCTGCCAGAACCAGGAGGGGGTGGACTCTGGACCGAACAGGTGGACGGGGGGGGGCAGCTCGGCTCCTGAGCTCAGCATCTCGATCTTTCTGGAGGCCGTGGGGTCTGGCTGGTGTGCTGCCACCCCTGGGAGCTGAGATGCCAGGGACCCAGAGGGCCTGGGCGAAGGTCAAGGCTAGCGACACATTTCCAGGTTGCAGGGCCCCCTCCTCTGGCCCAGGTGGGGGGCCAGCCCCATTGTCATGGACTGATGGCCCCAGAGGAATGGTGGGAGGAACCAGCTGGGGGACCCCCAAGGGAAGACGGCTCAGAGCCTGAGGATCGGCGGCCGGAGGAAGAAGGGAGGTCAGAGGGAGAAGACTGTGGGGGGGGGGAAGGTGTCAGGGATGGAAGAGGCAACAGGGTTTAGCGAGCGGGGAGAGTCTGGCAGAAGCTGAAGCAGGAGAGGAGGGAGGCCAAGAGGCAGAGATGGGTCAGACTGTAACAGAGTCCTGGATGTCTCCTCCGCCTCCTGCAACAAGCTCCCCTCCACCTGGTCTCCAGGGGCCAGTAGAGGCATGAAAAGGGCGGAGGAGAGGTTGGCTTCACGCTGGCACAGTCTCTGATTGCTTGGGGGGAACCCTGGAGAGCAGGGGATATCGGCAGCTGTGGGGAGGCAGGAACCCTCAGTCTCAGCACCGCTTCATGGAGGCAAGACCTGGTGGAGAGGAGTCGCTGTGCTCACGAGGCCTGACACCCCTCTGCAGAACATAGTTTTTCTAATGAAGAGTTAACTGCAACCTGCAGGCTGTGATCTTCAACCTGCAGGCTGTTGACTCCATGCACTTCCAAGAAGAGAGGGGGCACTAAACGTTCTCAGCCCCCATTGCTCAGTGCTGGTGCAACAGTCCTTTGAGGGAGAGCCTTACAGCAAGCTGTGGAGCACCAGAGAGAACCTCCATGGTCAGGGGCAGTCTATCTTCTCTGAATACCAGGTGCGAGGGAGGAGCCGGCAGGGGAGAACTCACACTCTCATGGCTCATCTTGGGTTTCCTTGTGGTGATGTCCGCTCTCAGGAGAAAGACTCTGGATTCAGAGTTCAATAAGACGAGTCCATCTGGATGAGGCCGATGGCCTGTCTGCTCCCACATCCTGTTCTCACACTGGCCAGTCAGATGCCCCAGAGGGAAGCAGGCAAACAGGACCTGAGCACAACAGACGGACGCTGGGCAATCAGTCCTGATCCAAGAGGGCTCCCTCTGGTCTTCTCAGAGAAATTGCAAGGTGCGTTCCTCCTAGAGATGATGCTCCAAGCGAGAATTTCTCCATCCTTGTTTAGTTCATGTCACAAACTCCTGGGTGCTTGTGGGTCAAATGTCTGGACCAGAAGATTTAATCTGTAAAAAGTCAAAGCAAGTTATGAATAGGTGAGAAAGTCCTGATATTTAAAAGCTGATCCCATCTTGGAAGGAAGAAAGAAGGAAGGAAGGAAGGAAGGAAGGAAGGAAGGAAGGAAGGAAAATTCAATTTTCTCAGGCGCTAATATCGCACTGGGCTTGATGCCTCCTTGATCCTGGGGGGCACCTTCTGTTAC
>JAXCMG010000043.1:571736-647165 GCA_034642415.1 Podarcis siculus
TTTTTATTATTCCAAAATTTGCATGGAATAAATGAATGGAATCTTGCCGGCAATAAAATAGGGATCCCGAGGCTCAGAGTGACAGCAGTTCCCTGAGCCGTCTGCAGACACGAGGTCCTGCTCCCGGAGATCTGACATGGAGAAGACTCAGCTGGTAAGGGCACCAATCCTGCTCCTTACATGGAGGAAGGGGGGAAGGCTGGAGGAGGGTCCACAGGGAGGCCCTTTGGGTTCTGCTGCTAGTTCCCAGAGATGTTTGGGGGGCTATGAATTGTGCTGTTGACCTCCAAGCATAGTAACAGATGACTAGCCCCCATCCTCAAAACCTTCAACCATCTCTCCTAATAACCTCAGCAGGGTCTTCTGGGATCCAAGCAGAGGTCCGTTCGGCTTCTGAGATTGGGCAACCAGATGATCTTTCTGAGGCACTCGGAGGCCCAGCCCCCTCCCGCTCTTCCTTGCCAGTAGCTGCTATTCAGAGGTAGAGTGCTGCTGGTCTTGGAGGTTCCACTTTTGTCCTTAAGGCTGAGACCTGTCCAAGGGCCTTCCCTCCTCCGCCACGGCTTAGCCCAATCCCCCTGTCACAGCCACGTCAGACCGGCCATCTTGTGGAGTGCGGGGAATTATTTTCAACACCTCCTCCCCATCATTCCTCTTATGGGCCAAGCTGGCTGGGACTGGTGAGAGTGGTAGCTGTAAATATAACCGGAGGGCAACCCCTTGATTTATCATCTTCCCACCTTTCTCAAGTTTCCTTTCTGCGATGACTCCCCATCTAGTGTTTCTCAAACTTGGGTCTCCTCTGTTGTTGGACTACAACTCCCATCATCCCTAGGAAGCAGGACCGGGGGTCAGGGATGATGGGTTTTGTAGTTTAGCCGCACGAACTGGGTCTCCCCCACCCGATCTAAATGGAATCTGATTATTGATCATTAGCTGTGCTCTATATTATTCATTGACTCCTCATCTGTTTAATTTCTGTCCGTCTGGAAACTTGGTAGGCGTGAGGTGGGACTAGGGACACAGCAGCCATATTGATCCGTGTATTTTGGAGACGGGAATGAATTTCCACTCTCAGTTCACTCGGTCTAGCGACTGTGTGGGGCTGCCCCACTTTGCTCCCTGGCTCACTGAGGTGAGCTAGAAAAAGAGGGGGGAGAGCAAAGGCCACTTTGTCCGAAGGGTGAGCATTGTCCTGACTTTGGGACATGAGATTTCCAAATGGGGGAGGAATGGCTGGGCTGTGAGTCTGAATTTCCCTCCAATAAGGGGTGAGCACCTGAAATGTAAAAAAAATCAGTGAATGTCAGGGAAGTAGGACTAAGCCAGCCTTGTTCCTTATATGCTAGATTTTGATGTGCAAGGAAGTTGCGGCTCTTGTCTTCTTCCTTCCATCCCTCTGATGGGGAGGATTCCAATTTTGCTTACTCATTTCTTCAGAAAGATTGACAAGCAGCTTCATCAAAGAGCTCCAAGTTGTATGAGTGTGTGAGAAAAATGCACATAAAACACAGCTTAAATTTTAAGTGTGTATCTAGTATATCTGTATAGATATATTGAATTGTTATATTTTATATATAATTTACTATATCATTTACTATATAATATACTTATCATTAGAGCATGGATATAATCATAGATATCGGATCATATATATAGTAAGCATTTAAAATTATTTTATTTTACAAAAACGTATACCACCCCTGCCTGCAGGTTGAAATGACACAGTCCAGGAAAGACTCTACCACTTGATTCTGCCAAATTCACAGGCTGTTTTTTGGAGAGATCCCTGCCCACGTTATTCTGGGAATAGAATACTCCAACTTAGGAAGGCTGCAAGGAAAAGGGGGTGGGAAATGGGCTGCAAGATTTCTCTGTAAGGCAAAATAATATTTGGAGCAGTCCTGTTTGGGCTGTTCCACCATGACCAGTTGTGACCCCTGCCCCCTCTTGCCCTTCCTTCCTTCCTTCCTTCCTTCCTTCCTCCCTTCCTTCCTTCCTTCCTTCCTTCCTTCCTTCCTTCCTTCTCCTAGGCTGTGATGTGCTTCCTGCTCTCGACGTTGGTGGCCAGCCAGGCCTTCCAATGCATGTCCTCCTCAAACTGCTGTGAAGAGACGACACTCAATGAAGTCGTGAAGAAACTCACCACCCATTCCTCCCAGTCTGCCCAGTCCGCCCATTCCGTCCGTTCCTCCCGGTCCGTGTCTTCCTCTGACGACTGCCGCTCGATTCCTGGTGTAAAGAACATGGCCTCCAGTTCTCCCTGGCGATACGTGTAAGAGAGAAGAATAGTACCTTTTATTCCTCTGCCCCCTCATCCATCCCATTTTCATAGAACTGTAGAGTCGGAAGGGACCCCCAGGGTCCTCTAGTCCACCCCGCCCCCTGCAATGCAGGAATCTCCAGTGTGGTCTCCCATCCAATTTGAAACCATACCGGACCCTGCTTAGCTTTCCATATGTGCTTGCACTTTTATTGCTGCACCACCAACTGGAAATAAAGAGGCATCCTTTTGCCCTGCCAGGCACCACCAAGAATACCCTCCAGATTTCCCAGAGAGCTCAGCTGGTTAGCGCATGGTGCTGAGGGGGCCAAGGTTGCAGCTTCTATCCCCGATTGGGACAGCTGCATATTCCTGCCTTGCAGGGACTGGTTGCTCCTCAAGGTCCCTTCCAGTCAGACCAGTGTCAGGGGTGACTGGAGTTCCTTTCCAAGGTATCTGGAGGGCACCGGGTTGGGGGAGGCTAATCTAACCCAGCATTAGGCCTTCAAAGCTCCTCATCCCACATTTCATTTTATTTTATTTTACTTTTTTATTTTATTTTATTTCTCCTTCACCCCACAACCAGCATCCCAGTGCATTCCTCCATCAGACCACCATCCAGTCATAATGGCTCAAAGACAGACCTGTCCTTTCTCTTCCTCCCCCAGGGAAGACATCCAGGAGTCCCGCTACCCTCGACTCCTCTGGAAAGCCCAGTGTATCTGCCAAGATTCCTGCGTCTCCTTGAGGCAGCCTGCGGAAAATGCCACCCAAAAGACCTTCGTCCAGAAGGAGGGAAACGGGGTGTCTGTCGAAATCTTTGCTGACACGACCGTCTATTATCGGAGGCCTTGTGCGAATGTCAACAAGTCCTTCTATCTTGAGCGGCAGAAATATCCTTTGCCCGTGGCCTGCACCTGTGTGGCCACACAGTGAGGCTTCGAAGCAGGAAGGGGATCCCCAGAGCAAGACCGTGGATGGGATTCAGAGGGAGGGAGCCTCTGAACATGCGCAGAGTTCATTTCCCTCACAGGCTGCCACCCGCATGTCCACCCACAGGACCTGGGTACACCAGAACTTCGCTGTCTCTTTGCTCATTTCTAACTTCAGAATTAATTGCAGTGAAAAGGAAAAGCTCCCTCAACTGACCGGTTGAAATCGGATTCCAATCTTTGGCTTCCCCCAAAGGTCGCTGAGGACCAGCTGGAACAGCATCAAGAAGGAACAGGGATCGGGGATGGCATTCCTGGCGCTGTTGCCAAATCCCAGCCCCCTCTGGGCCCTTGGGGGGCTGTCAGGACAGCTCATCCTAGAGATGGTTGGGCTTTGTAGTGTAGACCATGCAGGGAGAAAGCGAAAGGGCTTGTTCTAGCACACTCAGATATATCAATTGGGGAATATTGGATTCTATTGCAGATCAACCCAGATTAAGTAAATCCTTCTCTCTCTCTTATTGCCCACTCTGCCAAAAGTCGGGAGTCCACTTTTTCTCCTGCAAACGCTCCTCTGCCTTCTAACGTGTGCTTAGCTGCGAATTTTCTGTTAGAAGTAGAGGAGCATTCGCAAGAAAAAAAAGTTGGCCACCCACTAAATATCGCTACATCTGGCCAGATACTTCTAAAGACATAGGGAGCTGAGTCCACAGAAAAAGCTGGCAACTCTAAGTGACATTAGAGAATAAAGGTACTGAGAGGCAAAGGAAATGGCAAGGGGGGAAATGTTCGCGCATGAATTGTTACAGGAGCAACTTGTTACAGAAGAATATCCCCTGATAAGCCTTGCCCTCCCCTATCCTTACTTGTGACCCTCCGCTCATTCCCTATAGCTAGCAATGCCCACTTTTGTAGGTCAGGATCATTTCTCAACTATTTGTACACTTGCACTAAAATCCGCCGTCTCTTATCTGCTGTCTCAAAGAAACTTAACCATCTTGCCTTTTTTATTTAAAAATTTTCAATAAAACATTCCAAAGACAGCAGACTGTGTCCAGCCATTTTATTTCAGAGAAAGCAGGACTCCCCCTCCCTTTGTGGGCGGTTGGGCTAGATCTGGGATCCTCAAACTTTTTAAGCAGGGGGCCAGTTCATTGTCCCTCTGACACTGTTGGGGGCCGGACTATAGTTTGGGGGGGGGGATGAACGGATTCCTATGCACACTGCACATATTTTATTTGTGGTGCACCAAAAACAGGAAAAACAATACAATATTTAAAACGGAGAACGATTTGAATCAACATAGAAGTATTTCAATGGGGAGTATGGGTCTGCTTTTGGCTAATGGGATGGTCAATATCCAGTTCCATATTTGTCACTGCTAGTCGTAGCAAGTGATGCAAGATTACCAAAGGGAATGTACTTAAGGCTTAATGGAGCCACGCTGCTACCTGCAACCATGATGTCACGGTGCCTGCCGTGTGATGTCATCCTACTTGCCACCACCCAAGAGCACACAAAACCAGCTTGGGCCGTGAATTTGCCACGTTTCAATGTCACTCAGCTTCATTTGGGGCAAGAAGCTGGTGCAGGGAGCAGCTGTCGAACGGACAGAAATATCACAGGTGATGCAAGACGGTACACAGGAAAGAGAACGCATCACCTGTTGCATTTCCTCCTGCTGCACACAAGATCCAGGCTCAGAAGTCCAGCAAGGACGGTGGGAGATGATATCCCGCTCTCTAACCACTGAGCAATGCTACCCCCAAGGTCTGTGTGGCTTATCTGGCTTCAATGAGAGAGATGGTGAGCTGGATATTACAGACACCAAACTCCCCCGTATTAGTGCCAACATTTTCCAGGCAAGAAAAGGTGTGGGAACCTTCCTGGGACTTCCTCCCTTTGTGTGTGAGTTGTAGCTACACAGTGATAGGTGTGGTGGCACTCTGCACATGCTCAAAGAGGCCATGCCTGTGTTGGTTACTGTACATATTCTCGGATGGAACTTTCCAGGATTGAGATTTTGGAAGGTGGAATCGGAGGCTGCTTGGGCCCAGGGAAAAGGAGAGCTCACTACCCCCCAGTGCCCCATAATTCACACCCATAGCATTCCCGTTCTTGGGATTCCCACTCTGTTTACTTTGCCATGGTTACCCAGCGTATTATCGCAGGTATTTTCCTGCCCGTCTCAACCGCGGAGTGAGATGCAAATCTCCTGCAGTAGCCATGGAACGCCGGCTGGGATTTCCTTCCGAAACAAAGTGGCACGGGTGTCCCTGGGAGACAGGAGAAAAACCTCTGGCAAGTGGGGGGGGGTGGGTGAAGGGGCTGTGCCCCACCTGCTCCACCCAGGAACACCTCCATGACACATCAGAGCAAAGGGAATCCTGGAGAAAGAAAACAACGACCATAAGGACATAAGAAGACTCTGTCTCTCTACATGCCTTTCCTGCTACTTGTATTTTTATAAATGTCTGTCACTCTGACCACATTGCCTGCCTGTCTGCCAGAATCAGAATCCAGGGAGTGGGTTTGGGACAGAGCAGGAGAGTTTGGGGAAGCCTGGAAGATCAGGAATGGGAGTTCTCTGCCAGAACCAGGTGGAGTGTGGACTCTGGACCGAGCAGGTGGACCGGGGGGGGGGGCATCTGGGCTCCTGAGCTCACCATCTAGATATTTCCGGATTCTGTGGGATCTCACTGGTTTGGTTGGGGGGATGCCTGCCCACGATTTGTGACTTGTATCAATAAATTGAATATATTTTTGAGCTCTTGGGAGTAAAAAAAGTGGCCTAAAAATGCAGTCAAAATAAAAAAATTCCTTCCAGTAGCACCTTAAAAGGTAAAGGTAAAGGGACCCCTGACTATTAGGTCCAGTTGTGGCCGACTCTGGGGTTGCGGCGCTCATCTTGCTTTATTGGCCAAGGGAGCCGGCGTACAGCTTCTGGGTCATGTGGCCAGCATGACTAAGCCACTTCTGGCGAACCAGAGCAGCGCACGGAAATGCCGTTTACCTTCCTATTTATCTACTTGCACTTTGAGGTGCTTTCGAACTGCTAGGTTGGCAGGAGCAGGGACCGAGCAACGGGAGCTCACCCCGTCGCAGGGATTCGAACCGCCGACCTTCTGATCGGCAAGTCCTAGGCTCTGTGGTTTAACCCACAGCGCCACCCGCATCCCAAGTAGCACCTTAGAGACCAACTAAGTTTGTTATTTGTATGAGCTTTTGTATGCATGCACACTTCTTCAGATACACTGAAATAGAAGTCACCACACCCTTATATGTAGTGAGAAGTTGGGGAGGGGTATTACTCAGTAGGGTGGTGGGAATGGGTGATTGGCTGATAGGTGTGGTAAACCTGTTGACGACTGTGAAGGACTGCAATTGGTCTTACAGGAAAAAGCAAAGGGTGAGATGGCTAAAAATAGCTTATCATGTATAATGAGATAAGAATCCAATGTCTCTATTCTAATCACCCATTCCCACCCCCCTTCTGAGTAATACCCCTCCCCACTCTCTCACTATATATAAGGGTCTGGTGACTTCTGTTTCAGTGTATCTGAAGAAGTGTGCATGCACACGAAAGCTCATACCAAGAACTAACTTAGTTGGTCTCTAAGGTGCTATTGGAAGGAATTTTTTTTTAAAAAAATTGACTACAGCAGACCAACACGGCTACCTACCTGTAACTAAAAATGCAGTTTATCAACAAGCAAACAAACAACACTTATAATCATTCTTGGTACCTTTGAGGCAACCCACTGCAATTATTATTCCATTATTATTTATTAAATTTATATCCTGCTCTTCCTTTCAAAGGAGTCCAGAACAGCCGACACACAAAGCGATTACAACATCTAAAAGTGATTCCAAGACAGATGCAGTCTTGGGAAAGCTTGGTAGTAAAAAGGATGGTTGGGAGCTCCAATCTAAACCAGATAAGCATAGAGGCCACGTTGAGCAAGAGCAAGGGTCTCTGGCATAGCCAAGAATGCCCGGCTGCCCTTGAGAGTGAGTGATCATTGTGTGTTTATCTCACAGGCATTGTAGCTCCCTAGAGAAATGTCCCCAGACTGGATCTCATGCAAATCTAGTCTCTTTTGAACTCACTGTTTACAGTTCTGGCCCCCACCCCCTCCTGTCGGTGTGCATGCGCTCACGTGTTTGCGTGTGCCAGTCGAGGATAACAGTTCACATTGTGGGCTTCAGTCTGTGAAACAGGGCCGGCCCTGCCGTTTGGCAAGAGGGTCAGGTGGGGAACGGGCCATAGCTCAGGGGCGTGGCACCTGCTCTGCAGGCAGAAGGTCCCAGGTTCAGTCCCTGGGATCTCAAGGCAGGGGCCTGGATCCTTGGAAAGCGTAGGCAGTACTGGGCTAAATGGACGAATGGGTTGACTCACAAGAAGGCTCCTGTGTACAGAGTGAATGGGCTGCCTCAGGCAGCAGATTCTGAGCAGCGGTGGACATGGCCTGCCCTGCCCTCCCTAGACTAGCCTCCTGCTGATCACAGATACAGTGGTACCTCGGGTTACATATGCTTCAGGTTACAGACTCCGCTAACCCAGAAATATTGCTTCAGGTTAAGAACTTTGCTTCAGGATGAGAACAGAAATCATGCTCCGGCGGCGCGGCAGCAGCAGGAGGCCCCATTAGCTAAAGTGGTGCTTCAGGTTAAGAACAGTTTCAGCTTAAGTACGGACCTCCGGAACGAATTAAGTACTTAACCTGAGGTACCACTGTATTTGTACTTGGAATGTGGAAAGTGCCATCTTGGCCCGTTGCTTCAGGAAGCAGAAAGTCTGCACGTGCAACTGTACATTTATTATTTTGTGTTTTTATATTGTATTTTTATGTTGCGAACTGGATGAAGGGCAGTATACAAATTTAAATAGATAAATACATTTAAAACACACAAAGAGAGAGAGAGAATCCTGCAGTTTGTTAGTGGAACTGGGAACTGTGAGGCAGCGGTGGTGTAGTGGTTAGAGTGCTGGACTAAGACTTGGGAGACTAGGGTTCAAATCCCGAATTGGCCATGAAGCTCACTAGGCAACGGCCTCTCAGCCTGGCCTACCTCACAGGGGTGTTGTGGAGATTAAAATGAGGAGAGGAAGAACCATGTAAGTCGCCACGAATTCCTTAGAGGAAAAAGATGGGATATAAATGCTGCTGTTTTCATCTGTCTTTCTTGGGAGACAATGGAAGAATGCGCCTTTGGGGGAAATGTCAAACGGTTGCAGAGTTATGAGAGAGACTTTGTTTTATATTAAAAAATTATTTATATTTTTCAGGTTTATACATTTATTACAATTTTCAATCATTTTTAACATTTCAAAACTTGACTTCCTTCCCCCTCATTCTGTGCTTCCTTAAAATTTATTTTTAATATCTTTTGCATATCCAAATTAACTGAACTTGACCATTTAATCATCTATTTTAAATATATACTCTTATCAAACTGCAGGTTATTACAATAATCCTGTCAATGTTTTTATCTGTTTACAATTTACCTGTAAATATTCAATAAACCATTTCCATTCTTTTATAAAAAGTTTGTTATCTTGATTTCTTATTCTTCCAGTAAGTTTCGCCATTTCTGCATATTCCATAAGTTTTTGTATCCATTCTCACTGGTGGAGGAATGGAGGGGGGCAGGGGGAGCGCATGCAGCTTCGCCACTTTCCATTCTTCCTTTGCTGGGACTTTTCCTTCTTTCCATTTTGGGGCGAGTAGCATTCTTGCCGCTGTAGTTGTGTACATGAACAAGTTTCTGTACAGCTTTGATAGTTCTGTCCCTATAATTCCCAAGAGAAAAGCTTCTGTGATTTTTTTTGGGGGGGGGGTTCAAACATTATTTTAAACATTCTTAAACATTTTAAACATTTAAGAACAGTCCAGTTTAAGAACGATTTGGTTTACAAACTCCGCAAAACCGGAAATAGTGTCCCGGTTTGAGAACTTTACCTCGATCTAGGAACGGAATCCGAACGGTGGAAGGGCACTGGCGGTGGGAGGCCTCATTAGGGAAAGCACGCCTCGGTTTAAGAACGGTTTCGGTTTAAGAACGGACTTCCGGAACGGATTGAGTTCGTAAACCGAGGTACCACTGTATATCATTTCCCAGTAAGCTTTAACCTTACTACAAGACCGCCACATAGGATAAAAAGAACCTTCTTTCTCTTTACATTTCCAACACTTATTTGATTTCGATTTATACATTTTTGCCAATTTACTCAGTGTTAGATACCATTGATTTATCATTTTCATATAATTTTCTCTTAGACCATAAGATGCTGTAAATTTTATATCCCTATTCCACCATCGTTCCCATGCTTCCATGCCTCTGTTATGCCAAATATCTATTGCCCAATGTATCCTTGAGGATTTTACTTGCTCATCTTTTGTCTCCCATTCCAATAATATTTTATACATTTCAGACAGCACTTTTACATTACATTCCAACAGGTCTCTCTCCAGTTGTGATATAATAATAAGCTATAGGTCTCTGACCCCTTCATGGATCACTGCCTTGCAGTGGCAAAGGGGCTTGAATAACTCAGAGAAGCTATGAGCTATGCCGTGCAGGGCCACCCAAGATGGACAGGTCATAGTGGAGAGTTTTGACCAAACGTGATCCACCTGGAGCAGGAACCGGGAAGCCACTCCAGTATCCCTGCCAAGAAAATCTTGGGAGAAAAGCAATGACAAACCTAGACAGCATCTTAAAAAGCAGAGACATCACCTTGCCAACAAAAGTCTGTATAGTTAAAGCTATGGTTTTCCCAGTCATGATGTATGGAAGTGAGAGCTGGACCATAAAGAAGGCTGATCGCCGAAGAATGGATGCTTTTGAATTATGGTGCTGGAGGAGACTCTTGAGAGTCCCATGGACTGCAAGAAGATCAAACCTATCCATTCTTAAGGAAATCAGCCCTGAGTGCTCACTGGATGGACAGATCCTGCAGCTGAGGCTTCAAGACTTTGGCCACCTCAGGAGAAGAGAAGACTCCCTGGAAAGACCCTGATGTTGGGAAAGATGGAAGGCACAAGGATAAGGGGACGACAGAGGACGAGATGGTTGGATAGTGTTCTCAAAGCTACGAACATGAGTTTGACCAACTGCGGGAGGCAGTGGAAGACAGGAGTGCCTGGCGTGCTCTGGTCCAGGGGGTCACGAAGAGTCGGACACGACTAAACGACTAAACAACAACAACATAGGTCTGTGATGCTTCAGTTCCCAGGATGTGTGTGTTAAAAAATGTATAGTGTGCGTGCAACCATTTTGATGCCTGGTGCAAAGGAACAGAATTGTACAATAGCCTTCCCTACCAGCTGTTGAATCTTTCTTCAGTATCAGTGGGTAGCAGACAGGAAACTGTAGTTTGATGGGGGGTAAACTACAGTTCCCACGAATCTTTCGGAGGGAGGGGGTGTGCTTTAAAGGCATAGTGCGTAAACAGCCGACGCTTTGGGTCAGCTTCTGCCAAATGCGCTGCTAAATCCTCAAGATTCCATAGGATTCTTTATTTTCTTTTCCCCTTCTTTTGGGGGGAAATGTAGCTCTACGAGTTGCAAACTACAGTTCCCAGGATGCTTTGGGCAGGTGTGTTTGCTTTAAAGGTAGAGGGCCAGTGTTGTTTTGAGCTGCCGCCTTCTTCCAACCGTGCGGCTAGTCCTTAAGATTTTGCAAGATCTTCTTCCTTCCTTTCTTTCCGGGGAGGCTGGAGCCTCTAGGACCCGGGACTTGGAGGCAGGAGAGAGGGTGGGGTCTGGAGAAGGAATAGTGTGAGCCCGAGGAGGGGAGGGAGCTGGGCTGGGAGCCAAATCCAGCTGCCTGCCTTCCCCCCCCCCCTCCTTCGCCCTTTCCCCCCTCCCCTCTCTGCCTTTTTCTAAAGGTCTCTCTCCCTCTCTCGCTCAGCACGTTTTGGTGGCAAAGAAAAGGAGGAAGGAGCCGATCGCAAAAGGAGGAGAGCAGAAAAGAAAGAAGAGAAAGGAAAGGACGGGCGAGAGAAAGGAAGGAGGAGATTCTCCCGGCAGCCGCGGGAGGGAGGAAAGGAAAGAGAGAAAGAGAAAGAAAGAAAGAGTGGCAAAAGCTGAAAGGAGGAGAAGTAGCACATCCGGCATACCGGAGCCGGAGAGGGGGCGGGAGGCGAGACTTTTGCAGGGAGAAAGAAGGGAAGAGGACAAAATGGGAGAGGGAGGAGGAGGAGGCGAGGGCGCCGCTCGCTCTCCAGCAGATGGGAGCGAGAAGAAGTAATCCCTTCGCCCAAACTGGGAGGGGGGGAAAGAGAAAGGAGAGACGCGCGAGGAGAGGAGAGAAGGAAGGAAAGAAAAGAAAGAAAGAAGGAAGGAGACAATGATGGAGAAGGCGCTTTGAAGTCCTCGAGGAGCCTCCGCTCTGCTTCCCCCTCCTGCCCTCTTTTCTGCTTTTCTTCCCCAACTCTCATTCATTCCTTTCTTTCCCCACGACCTCCTTTCCCCGGATCGCTTTGCGCACCAGGATCGCCCGTTTCCCTCCCTTCCACCTGATCCCTGCTTTCTCCTCTTTCACCTCCCCTTCTTTTCCTCTTCGTCGCCTACTTTCTGCCTCCCAGCCCGCTGTAATTTTCCTTTTCTCGACTGGCCTCCTTTCCTTCCCCTCACCCAGTTTCCATCCAGCAACTTGGTTTCTGACTTGGGACGCTCCCTGGGCCGGATAAATTGCTACCTTGCAAGGAAGGAGCAGGCCGGACCCTTCTATTATTGGCTTGAGTGGGAGCCAGGATCCCAGCCGAAGGGGGAAAAGGCCAAAACCCTAAATTTGTGGGTGTGGGTATCTGCTTTTCCTTGGAAGAGAGTTCCCCCAAAATTAAGCCTGCAGCAAACCCAAGCTGCTTGCTTCAGCATAAAATAGATTTGTGTAGGAAAGAGCCAATAATATTTTTTCCCAAAAAAAAGAAAGGAAAAAAGATGGACCTGGGACCTTTCGAGAGAACTGGTCTCCCTCCAAAATGCAGAGCATCTGGAAAGCAAACCGCCAATCCCTCATTTTAAACCCACAGAAGAGGGAAAACATAACTTGGGCGTCTTGAGAGAGAAAATTGCTACTTCAAGTTAATATGGAAAGCCGGAGTCTAGTTTATCCAAGCTGACTGTTTGGACTTTGCTTATGGCAAATGACAGAGAGGAGTACGGCTGGTTTGGATCATCTGCTTTTTCATGTGGATTGTGCAGTCTTTTTTCTGAATGCTGAAGATTAATTCAACTTCTAAAGTCCACCTGTGGCCACTTGAGTTGGGGTTGCAGCACGTATACATTTTCTGGATGTTGGACTCTGTCATTTGTCAACACTGATGCTGGATTTGGGCTGGATTATTTGTGCTAACAAGTTATTTTTCTAGATTTTGGCAGCCCTCCAAATTACTTTTTTTGTTGGAAAAACTCCTTTTTCTGGATTATAAAGGGTGTGGAAACAACATCATGTGGAATTCCTCAAAGTTTACAAATGATTTTGGGGGTTTTCTGAAGAGCCTCAAGTTCCCCATGCTTTGAAAAAGTTAAATTATGGTGTGTCATCTCCCCCATCACCAAATCTTACATCTCCCCTGTTAGTTTGAGGGAGAAAACATGGGTCTTTCTTAGGCAATGAGCTTACATTAATGTGCATCGTGATTTTTGAAGTTTGATTTTTGTCAGTATTAGCATTTTCAAGCTTCACGTCTCCTGAAGACTTGGAGCTTTCTGCAAAGCAGGCTCGATTTGTACACACAGACGTTTTTATTCTTATTATTTGGGAGAAAAACTGGATCAAACCTCAGGATTTAATGAAGAATTTAGTGTCCTGGGGCCTGGAGAAAGTCTGCAAAACATCTGGAAATTTCAAGACGTGATAAATACTGCCTGCATTCTCAGGAAAAAAAACTGACCTGCTGGATCTGTGTGTGTGTGCTTTTTTAATCTATTTCGGATATGGTATTTTGGATAAGTAGGAAAGTTTGTTAGCATCTGTGGATCTACAGACTTTCTGCTGGCAAGCCTTTTGGCTTGAAAGGAATAGCTCAGGCTTTCTGGATTTCATGACGAGGCAAAAATCCCTGGTCGTTCTTCTGAGCATGCCAGGTTTTTTTTTAAACAAGGACCTTTGGCGAGAAGTATAGTATTGCAAATGCCTCTGTTTTGGGTTGCAATTCCACTCTGTGGTTGCAACAGGAGCCCATGTTCCAACTTGTTACTCTTTCGCCTCGCCTGCCTCATCAATCCATGCAGCCTGCATGGCCTGGAAGCGGCCAGGCCTACTCAGATGGTTTTTCTGGGAAGCTTTTGCTGACCAAGAGATTTGGGAAGGCTTACAAAAACTTCTGGGCTGTGGGGGAAAGAGAATTGCAAATTGGAAGTGGCTGGACTTCTGAGAAACCAGACTCTCAGCAATCAAAGGACAGGGAGTGTTTGAGTTCTGTTGGAAGTTACCTTTCCCTCCCACTTTGCGTTGGGATAGTGTTTTGCAACAAATTTGCCAACTTTTTTTTTTTGAGAAACTCTTGTTTTGAATCTGTTCTCGCTTCTTCCACCCCCAAAGCGTTGGATATATATTTTTCAAGGATATAAGAAACCAGTGTTGAATTTCTCAGGAATCTCCTCTTTGTTTCGGAACAACCAAGTGCATGGACAAATAATGCACCTAGAGGCAGGGATATTGTTTTCAGAAGCCGGCGGAACAGAGGTGTAATCTCCGTTCACAATCTCCTGGGTCTGCGGTTGTTCCTTTTCCACTTCTCCTCGGTGTTTGACACCCTGCCTTTTGCGAAGCAACATGTCTGTAAGTATGCTCAGCTAGGAAAGAGAGCCAGATATTTAGCTAGCCCCGAGAGCAAAGTCTAGAGTTGAATCAGGAATCGAGAGCTCTTTTAACCTTGGACAAAAGATTTGTTTTGGGGTCACTGGGCTACAGCACGTTCCAGGTGTACAAACAGTGAAGACTAGGGAAAGAAGTACAGAGCTATAAAAAAACCTCTCCTGGGAACGTTTGCCAAGGGAAAACCATTTTTAATTTCCCTCACAATTCCCTGCAGATGTTTAATCTGTCTGTGTGGGTCCCAAATTCACCTGAGATTGTGCTTCAGGTGAAATTGGATGGCGTTGCTCAGGTGGTTTGGTTGAAGAGGGGCTGTTGCTTTCACTGGGCCTTTGCCCCAGCACCTGTTTGAATGCTGAAGCTCAGAATAGCCAGGTCTCCCCAACTATATTCAGTAGGTCTTTGCTTAATAAAGTGACTTAATACATTCGGGGGCAGAGGATCTGGCTGCTTTTGTAGGTTTGAGCCCCCGGGTCTTTCAACTTTCTCAAATCAAGGGACGTCTCAGTTTATTTTATCTTACTTTCTGCAGCTTTACCAAAGAGAGAGAGAGAGAAAAGGACACAGATCCCTCAGCAGGGACCCTTCCCCTATAGAGAAACACATGTTAACTTCTTGAACATTGCCCTCATTTCAGAGCAGTCATGCACCCAATTCCCTAATGAGATCATCCCTGGCAAAGCATTATCTGTCAGCACCCAAATTGGCTCTTTCCCTCCCCCCACCCACCCACCCCTTGATTGCCAAATACTCTGAATTTCTCCTCCAGTACTGGAATAACAAAGAGCATATCCTATTAGTGGCCAAGATCTGCATTATATTTTAATCTGATTATTTTTATTGTCGTAGGCCACTTTCGGAACTGGTTTGACTGGAAAGCAAGTTAGCAGTAGCGACAGGGATCTGGCGCCCTAAGGGCTGTTTTATCTGCCACCCCCACCCCCCAGAAACCCTTCC
This sequence comes from Podarcis siculus, assembly GCA_034642415.1. Lineage (NCBI taxonomy): Eukaryota > Metazoa > Chordata > Lepidosauria > Squamata > Lacertidae > Podarcis > Podarcis siculus. Next base: position 586,719 of record JAXCMG010000043.1, read on the forward strand.
TAAATTTTAATTAAGGGATCAGCAACACAATAAAATCCCCCCTCTTTTTGCGCATAAAATGTAAAGGTCACTGCTAACCCTACCCAGAGCTGACCCATTGAAATGAATGGACCTAAGTTAGTCATAGCCATTAACTTCAGTGGGTCTTCTTTTGAGTATTGGATACAACCCATTGCTTTTCAGAGTTGTGGGAGTGAGGGATTTCCAGATGAGTCAGTCATTTCAGCAAAAAACAAACCCAAAGTCTCGAAGATTTCACGGATTCAGTGTCACATCTATCCTTTGGGATTTGAATGTTCACATTTGCAAGTCATGCGGAATGTGAATATGCATGTTCCATAGCATCTCTTACTAATGAGCTCTGACTGACAGATGAGGCAACTTTACTGCGGAGCCTGGATACTGGCAAAGGGCTGCCAATTTGAGTTGTGAAATGCAACTGCCATCTGGAAAATGGGTATATATATCTCTGAGCAGTGCAGTCGTACCTTGGAAGTCGAACGGAACCCGTTCCGGAAGTCCGTTCGACTTCCAAAACGTTCGGAAACCAAAGCGCTGCTTCTGATTGGCTGCAGGAAGCTCCTGCGGCCAATCAGAAGCCACGCCGGGCGTTTGGCTTCCGAAAATCATTTGAAAACCAGAACACTCACTTCTGGGTTTCGATCGTTCAGGAACCAAGGCGTTCGAGATCCAAGGTACGACTGGATAAAATCCCCCTCTTAGGAAGGCATCTGTTGAGCTCTTCCACCCCAGGAAGAGTCTCAAGGGAAGGCAGATGCATGCATCCAGAAATAAATCAATCATGGTACAGCCTTCCTTGGACTATACCACTTCAGAATATTGGGGGGGGGGTGAATTCTGCTCTGCAACTCTGCTGTTTAAAGTGGCAGAGCCCCACTTCCAAAAGGCAGGGAGGGTTGTACCTGTTTTGTGTGTCTGTTTGTGTCTCTTTGTGTTTGCATGTACTTCCGCTTAGCTGGTAGCCCCGTCCAGGAGTCCCTGCCACATTTGGACTTTTGCCTGCCTGTGCGGGTGGCCGTGAATTATAAGCTACGACTTGGGAGAAACAGATGGCAGCCTGGGATTTAGGGGGATTTGGGTGGCGAAAGCGAGAGTGTTGGAGAGAATGCTTTGCTACGCGCTGGATAGGGGTCTCGCCCTGAGCTCATTTATCGCTTCCTGGGTTGCATCTTAACTAACTGGGTTACCGGCATCTGGGCCCTTCGCTATCCAGGGTTAAGGAACAGTGTGAACATCTGCATTTGGAGCAGCTTTGTCTGGGAAACACCCTGGATCGAGGGACAACCCTTGTGATGCAATATATCCCATGTGGCGAACGGGTGGGTCCTCCAGCTCCCAGCCAAGGAGTATAGAACCACAAAGTATAGAATCACAGGACTGTAGAGTTGGAAGGGACCCCAAGGGTCATCCAGTCCAACCCCCCGCAATGCAAGAATCTTTCGCCCAGCATGGGGCTCGGCTAGCACGACAAAGGGCCAGGGAGGATGGGGGTTGTGGATCAGAACGGTACAGACATTGCACCATTGCAGATTGCAAAGGCAGCGTCCTCTTTCGGGGGAACAATTTGTCTCCAGGCAGGCGAATCCCGAGTCATTTTTAGGGTTGTGCAGAGTCAGGAAGAGGGGGTACAGCCTCTTTGTGTCACTGTTGATCCGTAGGTGAAGTTTTGAGCTCCTGTCTTGGACACAGGGTTGTACGCTAAGGGTTTCCGGCTGAGTCTCGCTGTGTCAGCATCCCCCAAAAAGGACAGCGTGTGCCCATCTGGCTGTGGGGTGGCCTGTCCTTACGGCTGCATGTTACGTCCTCAAAACTACCACCGAGCAGGCAAGTCTGGGCGTTTGCCTCTCCTGGGTCTGCTCAAGTGCCTGGGGCCAAATCAAGAACTGACCCACCCTCCCGAAGGCATCTTGCTGGCGCCGATCAAACTTTATGGCGCTTAAGCAAGCGAGGTCTTTTGTTTGAGGCAGCCAACCCCTTTCCACCTTTCTGTTGACAGTGAAGCTGCCTTATCAAAGGCCTTGGAGCTAAATGCAACCTCCCTGTGTCAGGGCAGACAGGGACAAACAGCGTGGAAGGGGGTGTGTGGTCTTTGTGCCTTCCTCATGTGCTTCCTGGTAGCATCTGATGGCGGTTGTGAAATGCAGGGCGTTCCTGAAAGCTGGGGTCCTGGCTGCCGTTGGGACTACAACTCCCATCATCCCTAGCTAGTAGGACCAGTGGATAGGGATGATGGGAGTTGTAGTCCAACAGCAGCTTGGGACCCAAGTTTGAGAAATACACTGGCTAGGCAGACCCTCAAGAACTTCTCAGGTTCTCTCTGTGTGTGCGATTTGCTCATCCCTGGGAGAAGACCGCAGTCTGTACTGGGATATAACTTCATATTTTTGTTTCTTTAAATTTATACACTGTTTGATTGGAAAGGGGTGGACGTCAAAGCGGTTAGCAAAAAGAGCGAAGAACAGCGATTCAAAAAATAATTAAAAACAACAGAAAGCTAAAAGCATATCAAAACACACACCGGCAGTCCACATATCTTGGTAGGCTCGCCTAGACAGAAATGTTTTCAGCAGGCGCCCAAAAGAGTGCAGCGAAGGCACCTTCCTGATGATGTCAAGAGGCAGGGAGTTCCAAAGTCTAGGCACTGCCACACAAACGGAACAAGGATTCAATGCAGAGCAAGTATTAGGGGACATCCGGAGCAAGTTGGGTGGATTGAATAATAATAATAATAATAATAATAATAATAATTTATTATTTGTACCCCGCCATCTGGCTGGGGTTTCCCCAGCCACTCTGGGCGGCTTCCACAAAGACCCAAAATACGCTAATATGTCATACATTTAAAACTTCCCTAAACAGGGCTGCCTTAAGATGTCTTCTGAATGTCAGGTAGTTGTTTATCTCTTTGACATCTGATGGGAGGGCGTTCCACAGGGCGGGTGCCACCACCGAGAAGGCCCTCTGGCTGGTTCCCTGTAGCTTTGCTTCTCGCAATGAGGGAACCGCCAAAAGGCCCTCGGAGCTGGACCTCAGCGTCCAGGCAGAATGATGGGGGTGGAGACGCTCCTTCAGGTATACTGGACCGAGGCCGTTTAGGGCTTTAAAGGTCAACACCAATACTTTGAATTGTGCTCGGAAACATACTGGGAGCCAGTGTAGGTCTTTCAAGACCGGTGTTATGTGGTCTTGGTGGCCGCCCCCAGTCACCAGTCTAGCTGCCGCATTCTGGATTAGTTGTAGTTTCCGGGTCACCTTCAAAGGTAGCCCCACGTAGACGCATTGCAGTAGTCCAAGCGGGAGATAACTAAAGCATGCATGCACCACTCTGGCGAGACAGTCCGCAGGCAGGTAGGGTCACATCCTGCGTACCAGGTGGAGCTGATAAACAGCTGCCCTGAACACAGAATTGATCTGCATCTCCATGGACAGTGGTGAGTCCAAAATGACTCCCAGGCTGTGCACCTGGTCCTTCAGGGGCACAGTTACCCCATTCAGGACCAGCAGTCAAGTTGGCATACGTGGAGTTTTGTGAAGAAGATACAGCTCAGTTAGCAGAGCAGGAGACTCTTAACCTCAGAGTCGTGGGTTCGAGCCCCACATTGGGCGAAATATTCCTACACTGCAGGGGGTGGGGCTAGATGACACTCGTGGTCCCTTCCAGCTCTGTGATTTCATATAGAGATGTAGTGACATTGTCAGCATTTTGAGGGATGCCTGACCTGCCCTCTGCTTCCCGCCAGGCCCAGCTCTGCCGCGCCCTGTACGACAACGCCGCCGAGTGCCCGGACGAGCTCTCCTTCCGCAAGGGCGACTTGATGGTCCTGCTGCAGCCCGAAGCCCCGGGCCTGGAGGGCTGGCACCTGTGCTCCTTGCATGGGCAGCAGGGGATTGTGCCAGCCAACCGGGTCAGAGTCCTCCCCGAGCCAGGGTCTCCAGGGCCCACCCCTCGCCGGAACCACATCCCGGCGGACGTCTACCAGGTGCCCAGGAAGGAGGCGGCTGCGGCTGCTGGGATGCCCTACGAAGCGCCCCAAGATGAGCGGAGGAGGGGGCACAGGAAGGAGGAGCTGGAGGTGAGGAAAGGTGCTGGGGGGGGGTCGTTTGTTTATTGACTCTCCAGAATTCCAGACGGGGAATCTCGGGGCATGTTTAGCCTGGAGAAGAGGAGGTTAAAGGGTGATATGATAGCCATGTTCAAATATATAAAAGGATGTCATATAGAGGAGGGAGAAAGGTTGTTTTCTGCTGCTCCAGAGAAGCGGACACGGAGCAATGGATCCAAACTACAAGAAAGAAGATTCCACCTAAACATTAGGAAGAACTTCCTGACAGTAAGAGCTGTTTGACAGTGGAATTTGCTGCCAAGGAGTGTGGTGGAGTCTCCTTCTTTGGAGGTCTTTAAGCAGAGGCTTGACAACCATATGTCAGGAGTGCTCTGATGGTGTTTCCTGCTTGGCAGGGGGTTGGACTCGATGGCCCTTGTGGTCTCTTCCAACTCTATGATTCTATGATTCCTGGGTCCTGCCTGGAGCTGCTGTCGGAAATCAAACTTTGGACCCTCTGCATGCAAAGCAGATTGAGCTCTATTTCCTAGAACCCCAAACTACAGTGAACCTTGAGATTCAAGGCCAATATTCCACTAGGTGTAACCCGTCGGGGCGTGCAGCTGCTGGTTTCTTAGCTCCACCCCTTCTATTTTAGCCACGCCCCCTATAGCGCTGCCACCTCTCCTTGACAGAAAGAGCATTCTTGTTGTTATTAATTAAAATTGTATACTTTATCCGTAGATCTCGGGGTGGTGCACAACACAAATATAACAAACACAAAATGTGCAGTGAAAAATAAGAACAAAGACCAACCAATAATTCTGTCCACAACACATTTAAAAGGCCGTGGAATATTAAATCAGCCAAAGGCCTGGCTGAAGAGAAACGTTTTTGCCTGGTGCCTAAGGGTGTATAATGAAGGTGCCCGGCAAGCCTCCCTGGGGAGAGCGTCCCACAAATGGGGAGCCACCGCAGAAAAGGCCCTGTTCTCATGTTGCCGCCCTCCGGACTTCTCTGGAGTAAATTTATTTAAAGCAGCCTTCCCTCACCAGATGTTTTGGCCCTCAACATGGCTGGGGCCAGTGGGAGTTGTTTGCCCTTTTTTTTTAAAAAAAAAATGATATTTATTGAGTTTCCATTTTATAACATATAAAAACAATCTTTGTTTTTTCACATAAGTTCAAACTCATTTGAGCTCATTGATTTCCCCCCTTCCCACCTCATGGTTTCTTTATTTCTTTTTTACCTTACATTATTCCCACGTCCTATTTAATTTATCTGTAAAAAGGTAGAATTTTCAGCCTTATAAGCCTTTGTAAGTCATTCCTGCCAGTGTTCTTTTCCAAAACACCTGGAGGGCACCAGGTTGGCAAAGGTTGCTCTTAAGGTATTCCTCTGGGACTACGGCCAAATCTCACGGCTTGTACTGGCTGGCTTTCATTACCGCAAAACAATCCCAACCCTGAACCTCAGGATGAAGCCACAACTTCCTTTTGTCAATCCTGGTTTGATTTCTCTCTCTTCCTCCTCCGCTCCCAGGTTTATGAGGTGCCACCACCTGCCAGACCCTGCCCTCTGCCCCCCGAGGGGATCTATAGGGTGCCTCGCAGCACCAGACGAGACGGGGACCCTGCCGAGGTTAGTGCTTACACTCACTGGGGGAATCGAAATCCGAGCGGCTGACTGCATTATCGTTGACTGTGATGGTGTCATGTGTTTATTTAATTAACACTTTTTTAAAAATCACAATCCCTTCAAGGAGATTGGAGCTATGCACACGGTTCATCCCTCTCTCTTCCGTCCTCTCAACAACCCTGAGAGGTAGGCCGGGGAGAAGGCGTGTGACTGGGAGCTTCATGGATGATTTGCCCTCGGCCCTGTATACATGAAGGAGCGTCTCCACCCCCATCATCCAGCCCGGACACTGAGGTCCAGCGCCGAGGGCCTTCTGGTGGTTCCCTCCCTGAGAGAAGTGAGGTTACAGGGAACCAGACAGAGGGCCTTCTCGGTAGTGGCGCCTGCCCTGTGGAACGCCCTCCCAGCAGATATCAAGGCAATAAACAACAATTTTACTTTTAAAAGACAACTGAAGGCAGCCCTGTTTAGGGAAGTTTTTAATGTCTGACGCTGTATTGTTTTTAATATTTGGTTGGAAGCCACCCAGAGTGGCTGGGGAGACCCAATTAGATGGGCAGGGTATAAATAATAAATAATTATTATCATTATTATTTGAAGCCAGGTCTTCTTGGCTGTCATCTGACACTCCGACCACAGCGCCACACTGCCTGTAGGATTGGCACAGGGACTGCAGATGGCGGAAGCAGCATTTTTCAGTTAGAAAGAGGACTTCGGTTTGCTGGGTACCTGCAGGCCAAAGTCTGAGGACCCCTGTTTCCGACTGAAGGCTGGTTGGGGCAGGGAGCCATTGCAAAGCACCAACGATTCCTGTGTTGCCGCGGATTGGGCTAGATAACCACTGGGGGTCCCTTCCAACTCTACAATGCTTTTGTATGTGGTGTTGCAGTAGTAAGGCTAATAAGAGCCTTCTGCTTTTCACACTAGCAGTACATTCATTCGAAATCTAGCCCACTAATCCCTCAGCTCCCAGGGCTTTCCCCCACCCAGAGTCCTGTTTTAACCTTTTCCCAAGGGTGAAGGCCCTGCCTTGTGGCCCAAGCTGTGGGTGGGAAGATGCATTTGATAACCGTGCCATTTAAGACAACCGGGATTCGGCTGCCTGCTGTCAAGCATCCCCCCTCCGTTGGGAGAGCTGCCTTTGTGGACAGCTGGACCCGTCTGTTGCTAAAGACAGCTGCGGCCGTGCCGGTCTCCGAGGGTAACTGTATCTCAGCCCAAATGCGGAGACTGCTGTCTCCGGAGCAAACCAGTGTCCTTTTCAGCCCCTCAGCTGAGGCAGAGGTTGCCCTAGATGGACGAAAGCTTGGTGGGGAGTGGCAGGTGGGGTTGGTTGGAGAGGGGGCCAGTGGACCTGAAGGGCTGAATGTAAGAGATACACTCTTGAGTTTGGGGCTGCCGAGTGTGTGGGTCTGTGCCAAAGGATAGGGGGCAGCATCTTGGGGGAACAGGCTGCAGAAATCTGCCGTGGGGCTCTTTGGTTTTTTGGGGGGGGGCGTCTCTTCAAGGCGAATTTGTTTGGGATCAGGAAGCCGGGAACGGCTACTTAAAATGGTGGGAACGTCAGAAGCCATTGTATACTAAGTTGCTCCATCTAGGTCAGAAGTGTCCCTATTAGGGGTGGGCAACCTCCAGCCCATGGGTCAGTCATGGCCCACCAGGCGTACCGGTTTGGCCCACAAGGCCATATCTTCAAAGCCATGCCCACTTGTCAATCAGTTGGCATCGCTCCAGTGGGCGGGTGACACTCACTAAGAAGTGGGGTTCAATTCTTTGTGCGCCAGGGTTTTTGCAGGGTTTCCCCCCTCTGGCCCTACCCACCTGACCCGTGGCCCTTGGAGGTTTGCCCATGATGAGATATACCCTCCCCCAGCTGTCAAGAGTTTGCCACCCCTGTTGTCAACGATCCAGAAATCCCCTCCCTCCCAAATCTGTAGTTCTCCTCCTTTCTCTCTTGTTTCCTCTCTTGTAACATAGTACAGAATTCCTGGGAGGCTACCATTTCAGTCTGATGTTAGGGGGTTGTATATATCCAAACACTTCCCCATAACTCCAGATGAGACACCTCTTCCTATATACATAGAAACGTAAGGCTGTTGTCATGCTAGAGTTTGAATCCAGGGTGACAGCAGGAAGGCAGGCAGGCAAGCAAGTAGCGGGGGAGTGGGGAGTGGCCCAGGCAAGCTGTTTGGCAAACCCCTCTCTGAAGCGCCACCCCCTCTTTAAAAAGGATTGTGGGGGGGGGTGGGTCGAGCTGTGTGGGGATAGGCGAGAGGAGGGGTGAGGTGTAAAGGGAGAAAGGGCAGGCCAGGTGTTTGGGAAACAGGGTTGGTGGGTAACTGGGGTTTGTAAGCGGAGAAAAAAAGGACCGCAGACTCGTTTGTGTGTGTGTCCACAACTCGGTGAAGCCTCGAACCTTCTCACAAGCAGGCTAGTTTTCAACAGGTGAGGAGATTTTGATGTGAAGAAACACTCAGAGGTGCGACTCCTCATTCCCTACGTGAAACAGTGCACTCCAGGCAACGCTTTAAAAAGTGACGGATTTGAACCCAAAGTTTGGCGTTCCCACCCAGCAGCTTAAACCTCGTTCTCTCTCTCCTTCGTCATCATCATCATCCCTATTCTTCTGTGCTCCTCAGGTTTACGACGTCCCCTCCTCCCTCATCCGAGACTCTCTGTCCGACACCTACGACTCGCCTTCCCCTTGCCCGAAGAAAGTGGCCCGTGTTGCCCCTCAGCCCTCAGCCCCTCCGCCCTCCGACGACCCCTACGACGTGCCCCTCGCCTTCAAGAAGCCTGCCGGTCCAGAGGATGACGGGGAGGTGGACGATGGGGGCCTGGAGAGCCCCCTCGTCTATGCCACCCCGTCAAACCTGCGCCGCGCCTCGGCCTTGCTGAACTTGTACGAGTCGCCTGAGGAAGTGTTGGCGGGAGGCGGAGAGGAGGAAGAGGACGGGGGCATCTACGACGTCCCTCTGCTGGCGCCCGGCTCCCCGCCCCTCGAGGGGGTGCTCCAGGGACTGAGCTTGCGGGATCCGGGGCCCCCTTCGAGACCCCGCTTGCCCTCGGCCGAAAGCCTGTCACGGCGCCCCCTACCCGCCCTACCCAGCGAGGAACGGCTTTCCGTTGAGCCCCCGCCGCCGTCCCCGAGTATTGTGCGGAAAGGGAGCATCCAGGACCGCCCTTTGCCCCCACCCCCGCCCCGGCTGGGGGGTCTTGGGGCAGGAGAGCAGCTGGAGCAAGTCGCAGATGACGGGCACAACGAATACGAGGGGATCCGTCTGGCGGAAGAATACGACTACGTTCACCTTAAGGTGAGTTCAGCGGTGAACGGTTTGCCGCAATGTGTGTGGGTCAGCCTTTGACCCCAGGGCCAAGGCAGGGTCAGAAAGCCCTTCATCGTCGCTCTGGGTTTGCATTTGATCCGACAAGGCTCTCACGCACAGAAATCGTTTGTTTTCCTGCACTGAAATTAATTGTTTTCGTCGGTTTAATTGTACTGCTGTTGTTATTGTTCTTTCTGTGAAGTTCAATAAGTGGTGGTGATTTTCCAGGATAGTGATGGGGAAAGCTAAATCTGCTTAACCGCTGAATGGCAGGCAGAAATCCAACAGGTTTTCCATCACTGTATCCTCACTCTGAAAACCCCAAGGGATCCTGGGAAATGGGAACAGCGTTCTCTAAACATAGCATCCTCATGAAATGCAATCCCTTGGGTCTCTTGACGGCTGAACCAGATTTTAAAACACCTGAGCCGCATTTGCAGTGAAGCTATGCCTCAGTTCTGCTTCCATCTCCCAAGAACCATTGAAATTATTATCACCACTGCCACGTTTTTGTGGTCTTCACCCAAAATCCGTGGCAAAAAAGTTGAACTGTGCATCATTTACATGGTGTTTTTTTAAAAAAAAAACATTTAGAAAGAAAGATTTGTACATTGCTTAATCACAAAGCTCTAATAAATAAAAACTACCTGTGAAACACAGCTGAAGAGTACGAAACTGTCACCGAAACAAATATATACAAGATAAGTATCAATAAAACACAGATAAAATTGGTAAAACTCTTCAAACAAACAGAGATAAATACATTATATGTCTGAGGAGGCAGATCTCTGAGCAGAGGGTCTCATTCTATGTGGATAGCTAGATTGTGTAGCAGTTTTGGAGGTCAGATAAAAGACTTCCCCCCCCCCCCAAAAAAGGCATGGACCATGGTACATTCCCGCCAAACATGAGACCGTTATGTTTCTCAAGGAGACTGGGAAAGGGGTGGGGGGACAGGGTCAAACCATAATAAGGCATAAAGCAGCAGGAACAAGTTGCAAGGACCTGTGGAGGCTACCTGAACATACTGGATATGTGGCTGGCTTCTGTGTTGTGTTACTGATGGCATTTTCTGGATCTTTTGATATGAAATTTGATCTTCTCGGGAGACCAAAAACCTCATCACCTTCTAAGCTTTCTGTTCCACTTCCCTTGCACGCATACCCACAATCCTGCCTCTCTCTTCCTTCCTAGGGAGCAGATAAAACCCAGCCCAAAGCTGCAACTTCTGAAGGAAGCCTCGGACTCGCCCTTTCTGCAGACACAGCCCAGGCTGAAGAAATGGTACGTCTCGCTTTTTAAAATGTACTAATGTCAGCTTAGGCTGGGGACGGATGCCGGCATCTCCTTATGAAATTTGTCCTCCCTGTGAGGCAGGCCTCTTGGCTTTTTGGGGTTCCCCCCCCCCAAAGGAGAGGCAAGACCGTGAAGAGAATCTGCCAAGGCCATGCAGTTGGTCTGTTGTCGAGGTGGGGTGGGACGTGGGTGGAGCTGCAGTCTAAACCACTGAGCCTTTTGGGCTTGCCAATCAGAAGATCGGCAGTTCGAATCCCCGCGACTGGGTGAGCTCCAATTGCTCTTTCCCAGCTCCTGCCAACCTAGCAGTTCGAAAGCACGCCAGTGCAAGTAGATAAATAGGTACCTCTGAGGTGGGAAGGTAAACGGCATTTCCGTGCGCTCTGGTTTCTGTCACAGTGTCCCGTTGTGACAGAAGCAGTTTAGTTCTGCTGGCCACATGACCCGGAAAGCTGTCTGTGGACAAACGCTGGCTCTCTTGGCCTGAAAGTGAGATGAGCACCACAACCCCATAGTCGCCTTTGACTGGACATAACCGTCCAGGGGTCCTTTACCTAGAGGTGGGGTTCTAAGATGGTCTTCCCACAAACCACACTCTTGGTCCAGCAGTGTGCATGACACACATGCACCCTTAAAATATAGGCAGGCAGAGGGGGAAGGTGGCTGCCATCTTGAATTCCCATAATGCCCTGGGAGGATGCTACATAACTGCATTTGGTTATGTCCCAAGAGTCAAGGAGACACACATACAACAAGGCGGCTACAGATGAGGCAGTTAGCTCCCACTGAAGCCTTACGTAGACCAGGATTTTGCTAGGCTCTTCCTCCCGGTGAAAACTTTGGCGTCCTCCAGCCAGGAAGGCCCAAAATAAGGCACAAGCAAAAAGTGGAGCCTTTTTGACAGCTTGGGGGCCATGTTCCAAGGTCAGGGGCATCAAACGGATGCTGCCACAGACCCTTAATTTCAGCTTAGAAGGCCATATTCCAGCCACACGGAAGCACTTGAGGAGTATGTGGAGCAGGGCTAAGGAGGGGCATGGCCTAGAGAGAGACCCGAGGGCCTGATGTGAGAGCATGGAGGGCCTGAGGCTCCTGCCCCCCCCCACAAGGAAGAAGCCCAGATCTCATCCTCACTGGGTTCCTCTGACATGTGCAATGCAAGAGATCCTCTTATCGTGGCAGCTAGGGTAGTTCTGGGGGCATTATGGGAAATTGGAGCAGCAATGAGGGACAGAGAAGAGCACCAGAGAATTTTGAGGTCCTTGCCCTCAGAACCATCAAATTGTCCCCCTCAAGTCTTCTCTTGTGCCAATGAGGGAGATTTTCGTTCTGTTGTAAAAAGCATGCCACTTAAATAGGTCTCCCCATGTTTGATCTGCTTGAATTTTCAGAACTGCACACAGACATGTTTCTCTGGCGCCCAACGGGAAAGATTTTCCAGGCGAAGGAAGTAGGCAGCCATCTCTCGTCTCTGAAAATAATGTACACAAACACACAGCCAGAGTGAACAAAATGGCAGCCGTCTAACCTTTTTCTCTTCGGTTTATAGGCTCCGCCTTCGCCCGAGGACAGCCAGCTTTTGCAGTTCTACACGGGGCAGTGCCAGACGCATTACACCACCCTGCTCTCGGCCATCGAGGCACTCCTGGCCAGTGCCGGGGCCCACCAGCCCCCATGGGTCTTCGTGCCCCACGGGAAGTTCGTCATCGTCACGGCGCACAAACTGGTCTTTGTGGGGGACACCGTGTCCCGCCTGGCGTCCTCTGCCACCGTGCGGGCGAGGGTGGGGGCGGCGAGCAGCACCCTCTGTCAGGCCCTGAAGGACGCCGTGCTCTCGGTCAAGGGGGCTGCCCTGCACTACCCCTCGCCGCCCGCCGCCCGGGAGATGCGCGAGTGCGTGGCAGAGCTCTCCCGGCAAGCCTTGGCCTTCACTTCCTTGCTTGGCACCCTGGCGCCATCTTGAATCCTGCGTCAGTGATGATTCGCCACCAGCAAACTCCTGCCCTGAAGCTGTGAGACACTACGACCCCCTCCTGTGGCAATAACTGCAGTGCTGCCTTGGTGGTTTTCTGGAACCGAGCAGGGCCGAACCTGCCCCCTAGATAACTCAGGCCCTCGCCTAAGGACAAACGTTTCCCTTGGGTTCCTGCTGCCATCTTGTCAGGGCCCCTTAACCCCCATGGCATTCAGGGTCTGCAGCCAGAAGCAACGTTTAGTGACCTTCGACCCTCGGGTGCTCAGTTTTGACCCACAGAGGAGACGGCCTTGCTTGACTTCATGACAAGAAATGGTCCTTGTCAGTGCCAGACCTTTGCCTCTTTGCTTTCACTCCCTCGCCCTTGCACCTGTGACCAGCCATCTTGGACGGTTTCCTAACCAAAGAACGTTCCGGACCTTCGGCCTCTGACCCAACACTGCACATCATGACACCCATTTCCCCGCTCCAGTTAGGTTTTGCTAATTCTGACATAGGTTCCTTCCTGAAAACATCGGGGGTTTCTCAGACGCCCCTTGACAAAGATGGTGGCGTGAGGTCGTAAGACCAAAGACACGTCTCCCCGCTGGCTCTTCGTAGACTTGACAACAGTTCTTTAAGAGTGCAAAAAAACCCCAAAACCCTTGACTGGGAAAGGAGCTGAAGGGAGACAGAATTGATGGGAAATGACCCTTGTCATCCTGTAAGAAAAGATTCTGGAGCAACGGCTAAAGAAAGAGGGAGGATTGGGAGAATGGCCAATATTGCTGCAGCAGAGAGGGTTATGGGAAATTGCCAACAGGGGCAAAAGAAAACAAAACACAGAGAGGCAGCCAAATGTGAAAAGAAGCAAATTAATCTGGGGCAGAAGGGAGGAAGCTGAGGGTGAACAGGAAACGATAAAAAAAGGACAATGGGAACGGGTCAGTATGGACGCTATTACGATGCACAGTGTGAACTAGCCACACAAATAACTGGGCAGGGGGATTATTGAGCCACTGCTAGGTCAGCGGAATAGAGCCAGCACCTGGAAGGGGTCAGTAATCTTAATAATAGAAATCCTTCAGCTTGATCTATGGATTCATTCCTCAGGTTTGTTGTCTTCCTCTGAAAAACCCCCCTCTAGATATTGGACAGCCGCCAGACAATTCTGCAGTTTACAGCATCCGGCCCCACCTGCTCCCTGCGAAGACCCTCATCTCACTTCCTCACCAGGAAACAAGCGGGGTCAAGAATATCTCTCTCAGGAAATATTTGCCAAGTTATTTTCTAGGTTTGATCATAATAAAAATGGGTGAAAAAACAAACACCCATGTTGTGTTGCTTCCTTCCACATCCTGATTGGTTTCCCTCTCCCCTCCCCTCCCCGCAAATCTCCCCCGACAACTCTGGCGTGCTTTGATTCAATTTCTGATTATTGATACGCTGCTGTTCAGGAAATGTAACTTGCGGATTTAAAATATAAGCAGCAAAAAAAGATAAAGCAGCTGTTAAAAGCAGACACACCCACACACAAGAAACAACACAGCGAAACAGCCATAAACTAGGGGAAGACAGCAATCCGTTTTTCAAAGGCAAACTGGGAATGAATGTAAGAGTTTTACAAGAAAAGGCTCTGCAAGATCTAGATGTAGTCTAATAAAAGTTGACCACCTGGCAGGACGTGCAGGTCCAAGGTCATTAAATGTGAAAATGAATTTCAAGGTGCAAAATTAAAAACTGGGTGGTATTCAGCTAAGTTTAATTCAGCACATACCCACTGAAATATGGCTTAAATTTGGTCTATTCGTTTTGACAGGTCTGCTCTGAGTAGTTTAGTGGAGTACCACCCTGTAAAATTTTGAAAAACCTCAATTATATTTCTATATCTGCCTCCTGCAATTCCCGTTCTTGACGCTCTTGTCCCAGGTCCATGCTTTAGTCACAGGGTCTAGAAGACTTGTGCCTATAAACAGGTAAGAAGCGAAGGAACGTGAACACTGATCTTGTTTATTAGCCTAGCATCATTGGTGAGGTGTGGAGGCGAGAGTTTGCCCAAGGCCAACGAGAGGCGAAAACTGCACTGCAAAATTAAGCAAGAGAATCTCTCCGCCCTTTCAATGGAGTCTTGAATTCACATGATTTTCAATGTGGTGTTGCATTTAAAAGGTAAAGGTACCCCTGCCCGTATGGGCCAGTCTTGACAGACTCTAGGGTTGTGCGCCCATCTCACTCTATAGGCCGTGAGCCAGAGCTGTCCGCAGACACTTCCGGGTAACGTGGCCAGCGTGACGAAGCTGCTCTGGCGAACCGGCACCAGAGCAGCACACGGAAACGCCATTTACCTTCCCGCCAGTAAGCGGTCCCTATTTATCTACTTGCACCAGGGGGGTGCTTTCGAACTGCTAGGTTGGCAGGCGCTGGGACCGAGCGACGGAAGCGCACCCCGTTGCGGCGATTTGAACCGCCGACCTTTCGATCGGCAAGTCCTAGGCGCTGAGGCTTTTACCCACAGCGCCACCCGCGTCCACCCGGTGTTGCATTTATTTTTCACCGCCACCCGGTGTTGCATTTATTTTTCACCAAATACATTTTAATTAATAATTTCATTTATGTCCCTTTCTCCGAGGAACTTGGAGCAGTGCCCACGCCACAACAACCTTGTGAGGTAGATTAGGCTAAGGAAAGGTCTCAGTGGTTGAGCATCTGCTTAGCCTGACTTGGGTTCAATCCCCAGTGTGTCCAGTTAGGTTT
Source organism: Podarcis siculus (assembly GCA_034642415.1). Lineage (NCBI taxonomy): Eukaryota > Metazoa > Chordata > Lepidosauria > Squamata > Lacertidae > Podarcis > Podarcis siculus. The sequence goes on from JAXCMG010000043.1 coordinate 601,751, forward strand.
GAGATGATGATGATGATAACAATTATTATTATTATTATTATTATTATTATTATTATTATTATTATTAATTTATATCCCACCCATCTAGCTGGGCTTCCCCAGCCACTCTGGGCGGCTTCCAAAAAATATTAAAATACTGTAATACATCAAACATTAAAAGCTTCCCTAAACAGGGCTGCCTTCAGATGTCTTCTAAAAGTTTGGTAGTTGTTGCTCTCTTTGACATCTGGTGGGAAGGAGTTCCAGAGGGCGGGTGCCACCACCGAGAAGGCCCTCTGCCTGGTTCCCTGTAACTTGGCTTCTCGCAGGGAGGGAACCGCCAGAAGACCCTCGGAGCCGGACCTCAGTGTCTGGGTAGAACGATGGGGGTGGAGACGCTCCTTCAGGAATACTGGACCGAGGCCGTTTAGGGCTTTAAAGGTCAGCACCAACACTTTGAATCGTGCTCGGAAACATACTGGGATCCACCACCAGCCAGTGTGGACAATTCTGAGTTAGACAGACACGCAGTGCACCTTCCTGAGAGGTCGCCCTGGGAGCCTTAGTGGCCAAAAAGCCATTTGAACCCAGATCTAGCCCAGCACTCTAACCACTGCGCCACACTGCCTTGGCAAGGCCAAGCATTTCCAGGAGATCCCTTTGACCCAACCACCTGCGCCGGGTTGGCCAGCGGAACCTGAGCTGAGCTAGACCCCCAAAAGAGATTCTGGAGCAGACGGGTTGCGAATAATCCGGCTTCGCTGGTGCGCCAAGAGGCGCGGGGCGCATGACGCATTTGGAGAGGGAGAGGAGCGCCGCGGATCGCGCTCTCGCCCTTGGCCGGTCTCCCTGCCCGGCTGGAGGTTGCGGGGCGGAGCGGGCTGTGCCGGGGGACGCGGCCGTGTGGGGCGGAGGCAGCCTCGCTCCGCCCCGGCCTGCGTCGCCCCCTTGCGCGATCCCAGCCTCCGGAGGCGCACCGAGCCCGATCTCGGGGCGCAGCGTCCCCCCGGCCGCCTCCGCCGCCGCTCCAGCCCCCTTCTTCGCCCATGGGGACCCTCCCGGAGCGCGGCCACCCGCCCTCGCCCCGCGCCTGGTGGTGAGTCTGGGCACCCGGGGCGCCCGTCCTTTGTCTCCCTTTCTCTCCTTCCAACTCTCCCTCTTTGCGCGCCCCCCTCTCCATCCCTCCTCCGGCCTCATCCATCCATCCATCCATCCGCCCTTCTCTCTTTTCTCCCCCAAGACTTCTCCCCCCCCCCCCATGTCCCGCCTGCCTCTCCCTATTCCTAATTTTTCTTTCTCTCCGCCTCCCTGGGACCCGGAATGCGGAAACAGGAGGCCTGCCTCGGCTCTCCACGCCATGGGACCCCCACCCCTTCCCTCTCCCGGCTCCCTCCATCGCCCACACCCCCTTCTCCCCTTATGGACCCTCCCCACCCTTCAAGCACACGCAGTTATTATAAGTTTCCCTCCCTGCAGCGAAAACGGCCCCACCCACCCGATTTTTTGCTTACCTCCACCTCTGCCCCCTGTATTTGCATTTCTATCCCCACCTTTTTCTCAAGGGGGTGGGCTTTATGGTGCTCCCCACGCCACCCCACTCCTTTAAAGTAGGTTTGGCTAAGAGGCGGGTGACTGGGCTCAAGGTCACGCCTTCGTGGCCAGGTGGGGATTCGAACCCAGGTCTCTCACCTGGGTCCTAGTCCGAGGTCACTCTAACCACTACGCAAGACCACAGTGCCTGCCCCGCTTTCCCCCTTCATTCAACCTAGTTCACCCTAGACATCCCAGGGATTGAATTGGGGGCGTTCTGCATTCATGGCAGATGCTTTACCCCTGAGCAAGATAAGTGTGGACCCCTTCTTCTCCTCTGCCCCACAGTCCAGCCCCCTTTTGTGTCCTTTCCAGGCCCTCCCTAATCCTGCCACCTGCCCTTCTCCCTCCTTCCCTTCCATTCCTTCTGTTCCCCCTAATTAATTCATCCCACCTTTTACGCTTCTGCTCGTTTGGGGAATTGCGGGATGAAACCCGAGCGGCTGGCCGCTTTATTGTTGACCTCCATGGCGTTGTACTGTATTTAGTTAATTATTACATTTAAGGGGGTGGGGGAGACTTCAAGGAGGTCAGAGCTATGTTCACAGTTCATTCCTCTCTCTTCCGTCCTCTCAACAACCCTGAGAGGTAGGCTGGACAGAAAGCATGAGACTTGCCCATGTTCAGTCGGGGAACTTCATGGCTGATTCGAACCCAGGCCTTCCTGGCCATAGTCTGACAACTGGGGTCGAAGTTTGGGGACCCCTGTTCTCGACTGAAGGTTCCTTGGTGCAGAGAGACGTTGCTGAGCGTCAACGATTTTTTCATGGTAGCGGGTTAGGCTAGATGACCCCTGAGGGTCCCTTAAAGGTAAAGTGACCCCTGACCATTAGGTCCAGTTGTGGCCGACTCTGGGGTTGCGGCGCTCATCTCGCATTACTGGCCGAAGGAGCCGGCGTACAGCTTCTGGGTCATGTGGCCAGCATGACTAAGCCACTTCTGGTGAACCAGAGCAGCGCATGGAAACGCCGTTTACCTTCCCGCCGGAGCGATACCTATTTATCTACTTGCACTTCATGCTTTTGAACTGCTAGGTTGGCAGGAGCAGGGACCGAGCAACGGGAGCTCACCCCGTGGCGGGGATTTGAACCGCCGACCTTCTGATCGGCAAGTCCTAGGCTCTGTGGTTTAACCCACAGCGCCACCCGCATCCCTTGAGTCCCTAACAACTGCACAGTTCTATGATCTGTTCTTTCTCTCACTGCAGACGCTGCCCCATGGATACCAGCCCCCCGACTCCGGACCCCGGGGGCCCGCGGAGGGACTTTGCGGCTTCTGACCAAGGACCCCCGTCTTTTGAGGGGCTTCTGGGGCGGCTGGGGGCTGGGGGGCGAAGGCAGCGCCTCCTCCTAGCCCTGACCTGCCTGCCATGCCTCCTCCTGGGGCTCGGAGCCGGTTCGGACGCCCTCTTCACTCTGACGCCTCCGCGCCACTGCCGGGATCCCAACAGCACCCGGTTCCCGGACAACGCAACCTGCTGGGACCCCCGCTGCCACAGCTGGGAATACGGGGGCCTCCCGGCCCTCACCAACAATCCGGTGACCGAGGTGAGAGCCCCAAATCCCCTCTCGACGTTGCCACCCAGGTCCATTTCCTGGCCCCCCACCCTCGCCATACCCAGGAGAGGCAGAGGGGTGCAGTGGTTCTCGTGCTAGACCAAGGAGACCCGAGTTCGAATCACCGGGAAGTTAACCGAGTGTGCTCTTGGGGCAGGCTACATTACATGGTGGTTGTGTCTATAAAATGGACGGAGTGGGAAAAACCAGTTATGCCTGTTCTTAGCTCTTTAAAGAAGGCAGACACAAACACACACACATATATATATAGTGCCAGAAACTTTCTTACAGAACATGTTTCTTCACTCCTACACAAAGCAGTTAATTGGAGCCAGTCCCCAAACTGGCTTTCAACGCTTGGCTCAACCTGAATCACATGATATAATCATCATCATCATCATAGGGAGATTGCATCTGAGCCGTGGCGACAGGAGTGCTCCTGAGCATGGTATGGGGTATATTCTCCTTTTTCCCGTCCCGCTGGATAGTCACTGCCAGATCCTGAAACCAGGATCGGGGAACATGGGGGTCACACTTGTAGGTCACCCTTGCCCCATCCTCCCTTCCAGCTCTTTGACGTCTGCTGCTGCAAGAATGCATCCATTCAGGGCTAATTTGACCCCGGATTCTAGGATCTCAAATTTAGATCCTTCTTCATTTGGGGGTTATTGGTAACTTTTGCAACCCGTTTTTACATGCGAGCCAAAATGCGTTGCAACTCTCTCAACTCAGAGCTGCAAATTTAAGCAAATAAGAGAAGCATTTGGTAAAAAATCTATACCACTGATAAAGATTATGGCATATTAAAAACTGAGAAATGTGCATATTAATAAATATATTGGTTCTGATGGCACAAGATTAGACTTTTCCCATCAGCTGATTATAGAAACAAACCACTCTTTGGGACGGGGAGAACCTGGATTTGTTTTTTTGTGGGGGGTCACGGAGTCAGAGAGTTAGAAGGGACCCCGGGGGCAATCTAGTCCAACCCCCTGAAATGGAGGAATCTAACATGGGGCTTGAACCCACAACCCTAAGAGTCTCTTGCTCTACTGGCTGGTGGTCCTTTTTATTTTTATTTTAGTTACAGTTATGGGCCTCAAAAGCTGCAAGTGACCTGGGCCTCTCTGGACCTCTGAGAGGGGCTGCATCCACCCACCCATATTTCTGCGCTCCTATAAACGTCATGTTCTCCATTGTTCCGCTGCTTTTAATCTCTTTTTCTCCTCAGTGGTCCCTGGACTGTTTCCGTGGATGGATTGTTCCCTTGGAGCAGCTCTGCTTCCTCCTGGGTTTTGCCGCAGGGGCGCTGCTGCTGGGACACCTGGCAGACAGGTAAGCCAGAGGCAGCGGGCCTGTCGATGGGGCAGCTGGCAGGGGAAGCCATTTGCCATGAAGACGATGATGGCATTGGCTCCCACGAGATCCATAAGGAAAGCCTGCCGGATTGGGCCAGTGGATCATTCAGTCGAGCACATCCATTCCAGCTTCTATCCTACATGACCAGTGCCGGATTTACATACAGTGGTACCTCAGGTTAAGTACTTAATTCATTCCAGAGGTCCGTACTTAACCTGAAACTGTTCTTAACCTGAAGCACCACTTTAGCTAATGGGGCCTCCTGCTGCCGCTGCGCCGCCGGAGCACGATTTCTGTTCTCATCCTGAAGCAAAGTTCTTAACCTGAAGCACTATTTCTGGGTTAGCAGAGTCTGTAACCTGAAGCGTATGTAACCTGAGGTACCACTCTTTAAGCTAAACAAGCTATAGCTTAGCGCCCCACTCTCTTGGGGGCCAAAAGAAATTAAAGGGAGAAGAAACTGGATGTACATTTCCAAAATATAAGATAAAAAACAAATAAAACAAAACCGACATACAGCAGCAGTGTTTTGTGTTGTGTAGGCTCCTATGATGTAAGTCATGGGCCCCGCCTGCTCCCTAAAATATCACTGGTTTGTGTTGCATTCCGATGCCAAAGGAAGGATTGGACCCTGGTTAATAAAATACACACAAGGCTTGGCCAGCAAGACTCTGGGAGGAAGTGCGAAGAATAATCCTGCCACACCCCGGCCCAGGTCCCTTTTATTAACAAAAGAACTCTTAACACAGCGTTTGTAAGAACCAATCAGATTTCCTCTGAGCATTTCGAAAAATCCCCCACGTGGGACAAAGTCAGATCAGAGAAATCCTTTTAACTACAAAGAAACTAATTCCTACTTGCATACATGGTTAAGCTAAATAAACAGGAACCGAGGACAAATGCATTTAGTACCCCCGGAGGTCATAAAGACACATTTACCATCTCCGTGTAAACTCTGTTCCTGGCCCTTAAGATCTATCTAAAGATTAACAGAACTAACAAAAGCTACATCAAAGCTACCCTCTATCTTTATAGCCTGGTGAAGCAGCTGGTCTGTGTTTTAGAATGCTTATACGTGCCTGTCAGGTGTAGAGAAAGAAAATGGCAGAGGTGCAGAGGCTTGTGGGTTTCGATCAGAAATCGTGTCAAATGACGCAAGCCCAGTCAAAGCAATGCTTTCATCGCTGACACAATGGCATGCTTCATTTTTCATAATTCCTCATAGCAATCCCACCTGACCCCCACATCTTTCCTCCTTTCTATATATTCTGCATGGACTGGCTGCATGGCAACATGGGCAAATGGCTTGAGATACCTATGAGGTCCATCAATTACCATATAGCATATATTCAACACAAAAAACAGCGACAATTTGTTGCTGACAAAGGACAACTGGACTTATAAAGGGCCCCATTACCGTCAGTAGCTGAGGGCCTCATCAGACCTAAATCCGGCCCTGTACATGACCATGTCCAGCGCTCTTTTAAAGCCATTCCAGTTGGTGACGTCACTGCCTCCTGTGGAAGTGAGTTCCACAGTTTAACTTGACACTGTGAGAAGCAGCATGCTTTTTTTTGCCTCCTGAATCTCCCAACATTCCTCTCATGGCCACCAGCTGGGGTGGGTTCAAAAGAGGATCTGACAGGTGAATGGAGGCTATAGGGCTACCATCGGTTACTAGTGATGATAGTTATGTCCCCTCTCCCTTGTTGGAGGTAGCCTGGCTCTGAGGGCCTGTTTTTGGGCTCCACAAATGCGGAGAGAGACCTGCTATACTCAAGTCCTGCTTTGGGAATGGGGAAAATAAAGATAGGATACCCTTCAGTGTGGGTGGTGCTGTGGGTTAAACCACAGAGCCTAGGGCTTGCCGATCTGAAGGTCGGCGGTTTGAATCCCCACGACGGAGTGCGCTCCGGTTGCTCGGTCCCTGCTCCTGCCAACCTAGCAGTTTGAAAGCACAACAAAGTCCAAGTAGATAAATAGGTACCGCTCTGGCGGGAAGGTAAACGACGTTTCCGTGCGCTGCTCTGGTTCGCCAGAAGCGGCTTGGTCATGCTGGCCACATGACCCGGAAGCTGTATGCCAGCTCCCTCGGCCAATAAAGCGAGATGAGCGCCGCAACCCCAGAGTCAGTCACGGCTAGACCTAATGGTCAGGGGTCCCTTTACCTTTACCCTTCAGTCAATGGACTGACGATAGGACATCACTGGTAATTTATGAACGCAGCCACAGATGCCGTATGGGTAAATACAATAACATCTGGAATGAGTTTATGCAAAATGTGGTATGCTATTCACATTTACATAAGCACTAGGACAATAACACTATACCAATTTATACAAGAATGTCTGGGAATATTGTATATTGATTATACAATATATTATATATATTGATTATATATGGATATATAAAAAATTAAATTTTCTGTTTTGCAATTTAGAATACTCATTTAAACATCCTTAAAATATCAATTACCGGTACTTCCCTTCTCCTCCTTCCATGGTTCATTTTGCAAATCTTAAATCCCTGCGTATTTAACAAAAACTAAACCATTCAGTATACCATTATTACATCCATCAAAACTTACTAACACTGTTGAATTTATCTTAATGCTGCCAACGTATTCAAGTGGACACAATTTGCCCCCATATATTCAATAAACATTTCCCAATCTCCTCTAAACATATGTCCTTCTTGTTCTCTTATTCTATGTGTTAGGCCCGCAAGCTGCGCATATTCCGTCAGCTTAAGTTGCCATTCTTCTTTAGTTGGGACCCCCCTTGTTTTCCATTTGAGGGCTGACAAAACACAGTCCGCAGTAGTGGCATACATAAACAACCTTTTCTCATTCATTCATTCATTCATTGCATATTTTCCTTTTGTATCTATCTTTGTGCTTGTCGTTTTTCTCCGTCTCACTTTTCCTTCCCTCCCCCCCCCAGTATCTCTTTATTTCTTTTAACTGAAATCACCTTAATAAATTAAAAATATTTTTTAAAAATCTGCTTTGGGGCTTCTCCTTGGGACGTCTGGTGAGAACAGGATGCTGGACTAGAGATGGAAACCCCCTTTTGGCCTGCAATCCAGCAGCCAGCCTCTTCTTAATGGTTGCTGCAGGCATCCTTCTGTCTCAATGGAGTGCGCCTCCGGAGGTGAAGGTCAGACTGCTGCGTTAGAAGCCCCAGAGTGACCCCCCCCCCAGGGCCCAAGCCTGAGCAGTGGAGGTCCTGGGCTCCCCAGACGACAGGACCCCTATCTCGGTCTTCCTGGTGTGGCGCAAGGAAAAGCAGAGCGAGACTTTCGGCGCCATGTTGGCTGCAGACGTTGCCGGAAAGAGGTGTACCAGGTGCCATGAAACCCCCTTAGGGACTCCGCTCAGGATTTCATTTTTCCCCATTTCATTTCACTTCTAATTTATACCCCGCCTTTCTGTATTACAGTGGTACCTCGGGTTACATATGCTTCAGGTTACATACACTTCAGGTTACAGACTCCGCTAACCCAGAAATAGTACCTTTAGTTAAGAACTTTGCTTCAGGATGAGAACAGAAATCGTGCTCCAGCGGCACGGCTGCAGCAGGAGGCCCCATTAACTAAAGTGGTGCTTCAGGTTAAGAACAGTTTCAGGTTAAGAACAGACCTCCAGAACGAATTAAGTACGTAACCAGAGGTACCACTGTACTCTGCACAAGGCGGTTTGCGAGCTGAAGAAACAACAAAACAAGACAGCAAAAAATCACACTCCTAACAACAATCTGATCCGGTTCATAAAATGTCATAATAAAAACATAACTTTAAAATGAATGACTTAAACCAAACAAAGCAATATTCAATAATCCATTCAAATATAGGAAAAAGTAAAATTAAATATCAGCAAGTAATAATTGAACGGTTTACAGTGAAGACCCAGAATACAAACATTACTAAACTACGATCAATAAAAATAACGGCAAGTCACAATGCATGAAATACAGTCATACCTTGGATCCTGAACGCCTTGTGAGTCGAACGTTTTAGCTCCCAAATGCTGCAAACCCGGATGTGACTGTTCCAGTTTGCAGACGTTCTTTGGAACCTGATTGTCTGACGGGGCTTCTGCAGCTTTTGATTGGCTGCAGGAGCTTCTTACAGCCAATCAGAAGCCGCGCTTTGGTTTCTGAACATTTTGGTAGTCAAACGGACTTCTGGAATGGCATCCGTTCAGCTTCTGAGGTATGACTGTACCACAAAACATACAAAACCATTTAAAAGGATCAAACTGAGAAACGAGGACACACAACTTACAATTAAAAAGTAAACAAATCCCCGAACCTTGATGAAAATAATAATAAAAAAATCCCTGAGCCTGGATTTGCATAGGGTTTACTGCTTAGCTGCTTCTTCAAGAAAGTCACAAAGTTGACCTTTTTATCCAGACCTTTGTGTAAGACTCGGAGGAGCTTGGGCTACGAAGGGGGGAGAGGAGAATCGGCAGAGCAACCTCTCACCCTCTTTGTCTTTTCATCCGCAGTGTGGGGCGGCGCGGGACCCTCCTCCTGGCCCTGGCCCTGGGTTGCCCTGCGGGCGTCTTGGCTGCCTTTGCCGCCTCACCCTCCGTCTTCATGTTGGGCCGTTGCCTCTGGGGGGCGATGCTGGGGGGCATGCAGCTCTCCCTCTACCTTAGCCGTGAGTATCCTCTCGTACGTTGCACAGGCGAATCCATCGGTTCGGAGGGTTCCTCCATTGAAGGCCGTAGCATAGGAAACACAAGACGCTGCCTTGGGCTAAATCAAGTCATTGATGCACCTAGCTCAGTGCTTCTACAAATGGGTGTTGCGGCCCCCGGGGAGGCGGTGAGTTTTACTAGGGGGGGTGCGAAGAGGCAAGGGGCAGCAGGTGTAAATGACCATCTGACTTGACAGGCTGCCGGCGCTGAATCCAGCTTTGTTTTGTTGCATTAATTAAAACGAATCATTTTTGTTGCATTCATTCAATAGTTTTAACTGGGGATTGAATGAAGGTGGAATGGATTGTTGGCACACGGGTGGCGCTGTGGTCTAAACCACTGGGCCTCTCGGGCCTGCTGATCAGAAGGTCGGCAGTTCGAATCCCCATGACGGGGTGAGCTCCCGTTGCTCTGCCCCAGCTCCTGCCAACCTAGCAGTTTGAAAGCACACCAGTGCAAGTAGATAAATAGGTAAATGGCATTTCCGTGCACTCTAGTTTCCATCACGGTCCTCCATGTGCCAGTAGCAGTTTAGTCCTGCTGGCCACATGACCCGGAAAGCTGTCTGTGGATACACACCGGCTCCCTCTGCCTGAAAGCGAGATGAGCGCCGCAACCCCATAGTCGTCTTTGACTGGACTTAACCGTCCAGGGGTCCTTTACCTTTTTTTTAACCTAAAGGTGCAATGGATTGTTGCTGTTTTGCGTTATTATATTCCTTAGTGGGTTGTGCAAACCACGGTTTATCGTGCATTTTTACAGAGTAGGCACTGGAGATGAGTTGATGGAACCAAGGGGGCAATGGCGAGAAAATGACCTTACCTATCAGACTGGTAAATGCTCTCCTGAATTTCAGACAGGGCTCTCTTATAGTCCTACCCAGAGATGCCTGCAGGGATTTGAATCTGGGGTCTCCTGCGTCCAAAGCAGACACTTTAACCCTGAGCTACGGCCTTTCAGGAGTTTGTCTCTTGAATATTAACTCTGTGAGATACGGTCAAACCTTGGAAGTCGAACAGATTCTGTTCCGGAAGTCCGTTCGACTTCCAAAATGTTCGGAAACCGAAACGCGGCTTCTGATTGGCTGCAGGAAACTCCTGCAGCCAATCGGAAGCTCCGTCGGATGTTTGGGTTCCGAAAACCATTCGAAAACCAGAACACACAATTCCGGGTTTCGATCGTTCAGGAGCCAAGGCATTCGAGATCCAAGGCTGTACTTAGTTTTGCTCTTTTACTTAGCTTTAGGGCCGTGGTTCCCAACAATTTGATTTTTAAGGGGGGAAATTCGAGAATGAGTTATTAACAGTTCATGGCCTTTTAGGCTTCCTCCGTGTGAATAGGAGTTCACTTTCAGAATAATAAGAATTATATGTCATGGCGGGGGGCGCATCAGGATTTTAGAGATGCCTAGGTGGGGCATACTAGGGATGCGGGTGGCGTTGTGGTCCAAACCACAGAGCCTAGGACTTGCCAATCAGAAGGTCGGCGGTTCGATTCCCTGTGATGGGGTGAGCTCCCTTTGCTCGGTCCCTGCTCCTGCCAACCTAGCAGTTCGAAAGCACGTCAAAGTGCAAGTAGATAAATAGGTACCGCTCCGGCAGGAAGGTAAACGGTGTTTCCATGCGCTGCTCAGGTTCGCCAGAAGCGGCTTAGTCCTGCTGACCACATGACCCGGAAGCTGTACGCTGGCTCCCTCGGCCAATAAAGCGAGATGAGCGCCGCAACCCCAGAGTCGTCCGTGACTGGACCTAATAGTCAGGGGTCCCTTTACCTTTACCTTGGTGGGGCATGGCCAAAAAAGGTTGGCCACCACTGCTTTAGGGAGTTTCGTTGATGTTTTCGTCTGGCGTTTTCATTGTTTTCCATGTCAACCGCCACTCTGTTACCCCTGGAAAATATTTAATTGCAGCTTAGAAATTTGCCCCCCGTCCTTTTCGCCTGGCCATGCCTTGACTCGCCCACTGCCTCTCTTTCTTTCCAGGCTTGGAGCTGTGCTGTCCCCCCCAGCGGCTGCCCGTGACCATGGCGGCGGACCTCCTCATGGTCGGGGGACACTTCCTTCTTCTGGGTTTGGCATTGGCGTGCGGAGGGTGGAGGGTCTTGCAGGGCGTCATGGCGGCTGGGCTGGGCCTCTGCCTCCTCTATGGGTAAGTTGTGGCCGCTTCACTGAAACCTCTCCCCAAAACCAGGAAGAAGGCCTTTTTTATAATATTTTTATTAGTTTTCAATTACAATAATGCAATAATAGCCTCATTATAAGAAAGGGATATTAGCTCCGCCCAAGGCATGAAGGAGAACAGCAACAACCAGGAAAAGGTACACATAATATTTTACAAGGACAAAAAAGAAACATCACGGACAGGCTATAGTTTGAACGCTTCACCTGTAGATTTATAAATCATTTAATGTGTCAATACGAATAGAAGTCATTAATATTGCTGTTGTTGTATAAGGGATTGCTAAGATTTGGAGACGCAGAAATAAAGTAAATTATCAAACCACCAATTCTAGCATGCGGGGGACCACCTAAATTACATAATTTGGCATCTGAATGATTGGTATTAGTAATTGTATTATAATTTGGCGTTGTTATAATGAGACTGAAAGCCTTTTTGCTAGTTGCACCCAGCACGGGAAACTACCGCCTGGCACAATTTCAAGTGTTGGTGCTGACCTTTAAAGCCGTAAACGGCCTCAAAGACCCAGTAGACCTGAAGAAGCGTCTGCACCCCCATCATTCAGCCTGGCCACTGAGGTCCAGCACTTAGGACCTTCTGGCGGTTCCTTCACTGCGAGAATTAAAGTTACAGGGAACCAGGCAGAGGGCCTTCTTGGTGGTGGCGCCCGCCCTGTGGAACACCCTCCCATCAGATGTCAAGGAAATAAAACAACTATTTGACTTTTAGAAGGCATCTGAAGGCAGCTCTGTTTAGGGAAGTTTTTAATGTTTGATATTTTATCGTGTTTTTAATATTCTGTTGGGAGCCACCCATAGTGGCTGGGGAGGCCTGGCCAGATGGGCGGGGTATAAATAATAAATTGTTGTTGTTGTTGTTTTCTGCAGTCTTCAGATGAGGATTAGACTATGCAAAAAACGAATACAGTCATACCTCGTGTTAAATATGCTTCAGGTTGAGCGTTTTCAGGTTATACTCCGCGGCGACCCAGAAGTAACAGAACGTGTTACTTCCGGGTTTTGCCGCATGCGCAGACGCTCAAAATGACATCACACGCATGCGCGGAAGCAGTGAATCGTGGCACGCGCAGACGCAGGTTGCATTCACTTTAGGATGCGAACGGGGCTCCGGAACGGATCCCATTCGCATCCAGAGGTACCACTGTATAATTTTAACTGCAGTCCATTCATTTTCTGCTTTGTATTCTTGTTATTTAAAAAAGTGTGCCTAGACATTCCGTTGTTGTGCCCTTAACCTAGGTTTAAGGTGCCATTTAGCTCCTAGCTTTCATATCTCAGTTTCTAACGCTGCCTGATATCCCTGATTTCCCCCCCCCCCCGCCCCGATCCTGCTTAGGTGCCCTGGATTGTACCCAGACTCACCCCGGTGGCTCTTGGCCACTCGACGGACAGCCCAAGCCAAGGAGATCCTGATAGCCCTGGCTCAGGGCAGTGGCAGCCAGGAGTCGGAGGCTCAGGAGGCCCTGGAAGGTGAGTCTCAAGAAGAGCATGCCCAGAGGGCTTTGATCCAAAGATTTTACAGAGGGCATGCCAATTTCTGCTTGAAGAACTGGGCTCTAGGTGAAGTGGGAAGCCTCTGCCCTCCTTTCCACCTGCCCCTTTAAAATATATATAGAAATATATACATATCTCTCAAACCTTTATTGAGGCGGACAATAACCAGCATTAAGAAAGCAAAGGGATATTTTTTTTAAGGAAATGAAACACATTATTCAGATACATATTATAGGGCAGAGCAACATAAATGAAAGTCGCAAGAGATTATATAGGCAGCAAGAAAATTAGAATTTATAGGCCTGTCACAAACTCCAAAGAGGGAGGCTGCAAAATGTCTGGGGTCAATTCCCGGCGAGTTTTGAGAGATGCCTTTTGATGGTCCGGCAGATTTAATAAATGGGGCCCAATGAAGACTTTGCATAGATTTCAGTAAAAGGAGCAATACTGGAGGAGAGCCATGTGACTGTAGCTTCTCCTCATGGATGGAATGCCCTTCTTTTCAACTCCTTTATTTTGTGTGTTTTCCCCCAAATCTGCTTCTGAAGAACTTGATAATGCCTGCCACCTCCCTGCTGCAGCCCAGATTTCGTTCCGGGCCGTGCTGTCCTGCAGAAACATCTGGAAGAATGTTCTCATCCTCGGTTTCACCACGTAAGTCCACCTATCTTTGTCCTGAACCAGAAAGTCTTGGCATTGGTGGGGGTCGGGGAGATATATACGGGGGGGGGGTCAAAGAGCACCAGGTGGCTTTTAACATAGGGATCCACTCTTTTAGAACTTTTAATCAGCCATCACACCATGCAAGGATCTAGAATGCATATAACCATTCCAGTGGTCAGAATCCCTTTCCTTTTTATAACATACAATTTCATCTCAATTTCCCTTGAGAGAAACTATGAGATTTATGCACTACCATTTACAACTTTATCAAAGCTGAGTGGATCACTGTTTGGTTGCCCTATTTAAAATATTTTTAAAGGTATTCGTCAGTTTTCCCTGTTATTTTCTCCCAACTCTACGTCTCCATGATTTTTATATTTAAAAAACTCCTGCTGCTTTAATTTTTGTTCTTCTGTTTTCTTTTTGTTTTCCATTGGGGTGCTTTTGGTTTGGATGCATATTCTTCCCGCAAGCTGCTTTCAATATTATTAATATTAATATTATTTATTATTTGTACCCCGCCCATCTGGCTGGGTTTCCCCAGCCACTCTGGGCGGCTCCCAACAGGATATTAAAAACACAGTAAGACATCAAACATTAAAAACTTCCCTAAACAGGGCTGCCTTCAGATGTCTTCTGAAAGTCAAATAGTTGTTTATTTCCTTAACATCTGGTGGGCGGGCGTTCCACAGGGCGGCTGCCACCACCGAGAAGGCGTTCTGCCTGGTTCCCTGTAACCTCAGTTCTCGCAGGGAGAGAACCGCAAAAAGGCCCTTGGCGCTGGACCTCAGTGTCTGGGCAGAACGATGGGGGTGGAGATGCTCCTTCAGGTATACTAGGCCGAGGCCGTTTAGAGCTTTAAAGGTCAGCACCAACACCTTGAATTGTGCTCGGAAATGTACTGGGAGCCAATGTAGGTTTTTCAGGACCAGTGTTATACGGTCTCGTCGGCCACTCCCAGTCACCAGTCTGGCTGCCGCATTCTGGATTAGTTGTAGTTTCCGGATCACCTTTCATTCCCTCCAATCCCCCCAAAACTGGATATACAGTGGTACCTTGGGTTACATACACTTCAGGTTACAGATTCCACTAACCCTGAAATATTACCTCAAGAACTTTGCTTCAGGATGAGAACAGAAATCGTGCTCTGGCGGCGTGGCAGCAGCAGGAGGCCCCATTAGGTAAAGTGGTCTTCAGGTTAAGAACAGTTTCAGGTTAAGAACGGACCTCCGGAACAAATTAAGTACTTAACCTGAGGTACCACTGTAAAAAAGGGACATGGGTGGCACTGTGGGTTAAACCACAGAGCCTAGGACTTGCTGATCAGAAGGTCGACGGTTCGAATCCCCACGATGGGGTGAGCTCCCGTTGCTTGGTCCCTGCTCCTGCCAACCTAGCTTTTCGAAAGCACGTCAAAGTGCAAGTAGAAAAATAGGTACCACTCCAGCGGGAAGGTAAACGGCGTTTCCGTGCGCTGCTCTGGTTCACCAGAAGCAGCTTAGTCATGCTGGCCACATGACCCGGAAGCTGTACCTCGGCCAATAAAGCGAGATGAGCGTCGCAACCCCAGAGTCGGCCACGACTGGACCTAATGGTCAGGGGTCCCTTTACCTTTTACCACTGTAAAAAACTAAAAACTTAACGGCATTGTTGTGGTTGTTTTCTGCATGGCACCTCTCCAGATTCATCGCCCACGCCATCTGCCACTGTTACCTGCTGGCCTGGGAATCCCCGGAGGATCCACGGGCCAACTTCTGCCTCTGCTACCTGCTGTCATCCGGCAGTGCGGGCCTCGCCTGCCTCTTCCTGTGCCTGAGCGTGGACCGTTACGGACGCCGGGGGATTCTCCTCCTCACCACCACGCTGGCCGGCATCGCTTCCCTAATCCTGCTGGGCCTGGGAGAGTGTAAGTCGCTTTGAGTTCCTTTTCCTTTTTTAAAAAAGCTGCTAATGAGTTTCATTTGCAATCGTGGTCACGCCCAACATGAGGATGTGTGTCGCCAACCTCCTCCGCCCTTCCAGAAAGATGCACTAGGCAGATTGCAGAGACATGACTGCAGATTGAGGACTCACTAGGCTGATAACAACCAGTCCAGTTTATTCTCTTTTCCCCATCAAATGTAGATGGGAAGCTGACCCAAAAGTCCAAGGGTTGCATTATTATCAATTTACGATGGGGTGGAAGGTTCGCAGGCTAAGAAGGACTTGCTCACAAATTTATTGACCGCTGCACGAGTTATTATAGCTAGGAAGTGGAAGGGGCAAGCAGAATATAAGATGGAAGAATGGTATAAAGAGGTGGGGGACATAGCTATGAATGATAAATTAACGTGTGCCATTAAGGTAAGGCAGGAGAAATATGCAGGAGAAATTATTCTGAGGAGATATGGAGGGTGCCTGTAGAATAAAACGGAAAGGGGTTGAAATTTTGGGAGGTTGGATAGTTGGAATGGTCTCGGTGGTGGGGTGTACATTTTTGTTCTCATTTATTCATGATTATTACTTTGTCAAAATAAAATAAAGTATCTTTTTTTAAAAATGTAGATGGAGGGGTTGCTGCTGGGCAGAAACAGCCCCTCAAATTAGTAAAATGAAATCCAGCAAAGTGAAGCTCGTTCCATAGAAGTCAGAGGTACAGTCAGTATGCAATTCTGTAATTAGAGAGGCAGTGTTCAGTCAGATGCAATCTAGAATGGGTCGCACCCCTTTGAAATATCACAAGTTTCAATGAGGAGATACTGCTTGATCTAGGCCTCACTCTCAGTGTCTTCTATGCATGTGATAATTTTTTAGCCTCTTGTGAATGAATTTAAACGTGCATTTCCTTTAGTCATGTTTCTTTTGACATGTTTAAGATAACGATGCTGTTGTTGTTGTTAACTTAGCTGTGTTATATGTGCATTCTGTAGTTGACCTCATTTGCAATGTTTCCTTTTGAAACCTTTGAAAGATATTATCTTCTCTTAAGTATGTTGTGGGAGGGACACGGGTGGCGCTGTGGGTTAAACCACAGAGCCTAGAGCTTGCCGATCAGAAGGTCGGCGGTTCGAATCCCCGCGACGGGGTGAGCTCCCGTTGCTCGGTCCCTGCTCCTGCCAACCTAGCAATTTGAAAGCACGTCAAAGTGCATGTAGATAAATAGGTACCACTCCGGCGGGAAGGTAAACGGCGATTCCGTGCGCTGCTCTGGTTTGCCAGAAGCGGCTTAGTCATGCTGGCCACATGACCCGGAAGCTGTACGCCGGCTCCCTCGACCAGTAAAGTGAGATGAGCACCGCAACCCCAGAGTCGGCCACGACAGGACCTAATGGTCAGGGGTCCCTTTACCTTTAAGTATGTTGCTTTGAATGTATACTTGACTTTCTTCAGTCATGTTTTATTCTGTATCGTTTTGTTTGATGTTTTAATGTAGGTTGTAAACCGCTTCAAGGTTTTTTCCTTAAAAATATAAAGCAGTTTAGAAATGAAATTAAGAAGAGCAACAACATATAATGCGCTGCTGAGTCACACCTGTGCTCCATCTCATACAGGGCTAATTAGTCTCATGTCTTTACACATAATTTCTATATTTCAAAGGATACATTTTTCTTGTTTTAATTTGCATATTATTATTATTCATTATTGTTATTGTTTGTTGATAGGCTATGTATTTTTGTGTTTTCACATTTTGAACCACCATAAGAATGATGATCATACAGTGGTACCTCGGGTTAAGTACTTAATTCATTCCAGAGGTCTGTTCTTAACCTGAAACCATTCTTAACCTGAAGCACCACTTTAGGTAATGGGGTCTCCCGCTGCTGCCGCACTGCCGGAGCACAATTTCTGTTCTCATCCTGAAGCAAAGTTCTTAACCCGAGGTACTATTTCTGGGTTAGCGGAGTCTGTAACCTGAAGCGTATGTAACCCGAGGTACCACTGTAATTGGTTAGTTGCTTTATCTTGCCCAGGGCAAAAAGCAACTTACAAACAGACAGACAGACAGACAGACAGAAGACCCCACATAGATATATTAAAACCAAGAGGATAAAGAAAAACATTAAAAACATCCCACCCGCTTCGAAAAGACCACAGATAGTTAAAGGCCAAAAGTATTATTATATACTTTTGATATATTATATAGAGGTATAAGTGAACAGATAAGCTTCTTCTGCTTTGAGTGGAAAAATATTAGGAGCCACTTCTGTTGGTTGAGACCTCTCTTAGTGTCCCCTTTTCACCCTGTTTCTGCCCTTTCCCTCCCTCCGTGTTGCAGATCTCAACGATGCTGCGCGGAGAACCTTCTCCATCCTTGGCCTCTTCTCCTCCCACGCAGCTGGATCCCTCAGCATCTTCTTCGCCTCTGAGGTCATCCCCACCGTGATCAGGTGAGGTGGAGAGAGCGAGAGGCCTCTCTCAGGCCCTTAGCAAACTACAGCTCCCAGAATTCTTTGGGGGAAAGAAGCTGTACCATCATGTAAGGTTGTGGATGGGGAGTTGTGAGAAGGTGGCCCTATTTTATAGGTTATATCTCCTTCGGTACTTTGCAGTTCACCCTTCTTTTGCCAACTGCTTGGGAACAGCCGCCCTGGCCCCCATTTTTCTCTTTCATGTTTCTAGCCCTCATGCTATGGCCATTTTGTTGCTCTCCTTATTTCGCTTCCCCAGCAGCTGAAGGTGAGGAAGTGCCATAGCTCAGTAGGGTCTAATGCAGGCATGGCCAAACTTGGCCCTCCAGCTGTTTTGGGACTACAATTCCCATCATCCCTGACCACTGGTCCTGTTAGCTAGGGATGATGGGAGTTGTAGTCCCAAAGCAGCTGGAGGGCCGAGTTTGGCCACGCCTGGTCTAATGCCTGCTTTGAAAGGTTCCAGGTTCAACTCCTCACATCTGAAGGTAGGTCTGGGAATCCTAGATGGACCAGCAGTATATCCCTGTGTCTCTATAAATTTGTGCGGCATTGCCACACATGCACAGAATTTGGTACTCAATCAATCAGATCTTTATTACGGTCGTAGACCAGCATAGGTAGGGTGGAGCGCAACCATTTAGAATCTATAAAACGTTTTGGAAAGCTAAACAGTATTAAAACAGAAGGTATATCTAAAGAACTATAAAAATCTAAAAGAAACTAAAAGAATTTGGTACTGATATCAGGACAGAGTTCTGCTTCATGAAAACCATGCTGTCCTTTTTTAAAAAAAAGTTTCTAGTCCCTGGAAAACGAGCGAGGTACCAACTAAAGAAGAATGACAACTTAAGCTGACAGAATATGCGCAGCTTGCATACAGACTTAATGTATAGAATAAGAGAACAAGAAAAAGATACGTTTAAAGAAGATTGGAAGATGTTTATTGAATATATGGGGGGAAATTGTGTCCACTTGAAAACCTTGGCAGCATTAAGATAAATTCAGCTGTGTAAGTAAGTTTTGATGGATGTAATAATGGAATACTGAATGGTATACTTTTTGTAAAATACACAGGGATTTAAGATTTGCAAAATGAACCATGGAAAGAGAAGGGAAGTTCACTGATATTTTAAGGATGTTTAAATGAGTATTCTAAATTGTAAAACATAGAATTTAATAAAAATTATATATATATAAATGCGGGTGGCGCTGTGGGTAAAACGACAGTGCCTAGGACTTGCCGATCGCATGGTCGGTGGTTCGAATCCCCACGGCGAGGTGAGCTCCCGTCTTTCGGTCCCAGCTCCTGCCCACCTAGCAGTTCGAAAGCACCCTTAAGTGCAAGTAGATAAATAGGGACCGCTTTATAGCGGGAAGGTAAACGGCGTTTCCGTGTGCTGCTCTGGTGCTGGCTCGCCAGAGCAGCTTCGTCACGCTGGCCACGTGACCCGGAAGTGTCTGCGGACAGCGCTGGCCCCCGGCCTTTTAAGCGAGATGGGCGCGCAACCCTAGAGTCTGGCAAGAATGGCCCGTACGGGCAGGGGTACCTTTACCCTTTACCTTTATGTATATATAAAATAAAGTAAGTTTCTAGTCCTTAAGACTGGGAACATAGGCACAGCTTGCTGAACTCTCTAAAATGCCGAGAGCGAGGAAGGCAGGCGAATGACAGGAGCTGAGGTGTATTTAGCAGTCGGGATTCATCTTTCAGTGCCCTGCGTAATGTTTTGTGACTAACCCGAGTAAAATGTCCTTTAAAACTCCATAAGCCACCGAGCACTTTAGGAGCACAAGAATTTTCATTTCCCCCTCATGCTTGTTTACTCCCCTTCCTCTGGAGGTTTTTAAGCAGAGTTTGGACGGCCGTCTGGCATGGCGGCTTTAGTTCAGATTCCTGCATTTCAGGGGGTTGGTATGGATGACCCTTGGGGCCCATTCCAAGCCTACAATTCTATATTCTCTTTCGTTCCATTTACGGCAGCCTTGAGAAAAGGACCCCCCTTCTGTTCACAGCTCTTTCTCTAGCCTTCACCGTCCACCTGTTTTGGAGAACTTTTGTTAGATAACGCAGGAGCAAGGATTAACAACATCCGCAGAGCCCTTGTTCAGCCTTGTCCTTGAGGCACGCTGAGCTCCGCGACCTTGGCGATAACGTCCCTATGGCAACTGGTTTCAGGTTCACGTCACCAAGGCCCCCTCTCTCTCTCTCTTTCTCCCTCCACAGGGGCAAGGGCCTGGGCCTGATCCTGGCCGTGGCGTCCCTGGGCGGCCTGAGCGCCCCTCTGCTGCGGCTGCGAGAGCAGCACGGCTCTTTCCTGGAGCACATCGTCCTGGCCTCCCTCAACATCCTGGCTCTCCTCTGCCTGATGCTGCTGCCCGAGAGCAAGCGGAAGGGGCTTCCCGAGGGCCTTCGCGATGGGGAACTCTACCGGAGGCCTTCCCTGCTACGCCGGGCCGGAGGAGGAGAGAGTCGGGACTCGGAAGGAGCCACCCGGCGGGACGACGTGCCTCTGCTGTCCACGCCGAACCCGGCCAGCTGATGCACCCTCTGCCGCCGCCGTACACGCGCCCTGGCTGGATCTGGACCTCCTTTGCCTGCCGCGTGGTTTGGGACTTCACTGAGGCCTCGCAAGGGCAGAAGAAGACATTGCCAAGCGGCCTCCACATTTTCCGGTTTCGTTCTGCGGCCTAGCATGAGAAGCAGCAGCCGTAGAGCTGCCCTTTCCTCTGTGTCACAGGCTGGGTGGAGGGTAAACCATTAGCAGCGCTGATCATTTATCTTTTTTCCTTTCTTTCGTTTATAAGCCTACAAACTGGCTCGCCCCTGCTCCTCGCACACACGCAGTTCAGTTGGCGATTCGGTGTGGCTCACCGGACGAGGCCCGGCCCAAGACCACACACCCACACACACACACACCCTGACCATGCAGGCTTTCGTGGTTGGGACGGCGAACCCTCACAAAACCAGACCGCTCTGTGTGCAATAATAATAAGCTTCTAGGTACAGTATTTCCAGAAAGCCAGGTCCTTTCTCCAAGTTCCCTGCCCCGAAAGAGCAGCTGTCTGCCTTGATCCCTCGTCTTGGCCGCTTCTGCAAGTGGAAATTGACAGGTGAAGCTGTGTCCAAATTGGAGAATGGGGGACCAGGGAAAGCTGCCCAGGGTGGCTGGGGAAACCCAGCCAGATGGGTGGGGTACAAATAATAAATTATTATTATTATTATTATTATTTCCCTGCCAGATTTCTGGCAGTCAGGTGTTAAAAGGCCCAGGAGCCCGGGCAGAAATAATAGGGTGCCAGATTTAGAGAGGTGTTTCCTCATCTCTTGTCTGTTTTTGTAGTTTTTTCCTTAAAATGCTTGGCTGCTCTCCAGTCTGGAAAAAACACCCATACAGTATTGGATATTTAACCATCTTGGGGGTATAACTTGCCCCAAGATACCGAACCGTAGAGGATTCATTCGGATCAGATTGTTTCTGTTCCCATTTCACAGATTTAGGAAACTGAGGCCAAGATGGAACGTTTACGGGCCAGTTTCAAAGTCAGGGTCAGAGCTTTCAACCTATGCACTACATTCAGTCATCGTTTTGATAGCACATCTCCGTGTACAAAGGGCTTTGAATGTCACTCTTGCCAGAGTTGACTTAACCCCAAAATGGAAGCAGGAGTCTTTTAAAAGTGAGCTGTTCTATATTCTTCTCCATGATCTTGTGAAAGATGGCGGCTCACTCAATCCCTATCCCACAATCCCCTGCTGCACTCCATGGCCATTACTCAATACTTGGGGGTCAGGATTGCCTCTTAAAAGCTGGGCGGCATTCCCCTGTTTTACCATCCCAGAGGGAGCAAAACCCTGTTGGATTTCTGCTTCCCTACTGCCAAAAGGAAGCAGCAAGCTGCAGCCTTACTTCCAGCACTAACAGCAAGAAACCTAATTCCTTCTCTTCCCTCCCCCCTGCCTATTTGTATACTTTATAAAGCATTGACATGCACACCACATCAGGTACAACTGGTTGTTCCACCCCTCTGGGCCCAAAGAAAATGCTAATTTTTATCACCAAGGAGGAAGCGGGGCGGAAAAGAGATGCCTGAATGTGGGAAGGAACAGACTGGGCCACTCCACCTGCTCTTTTGGCAACTCAAAACGCAACCCACACAGGAGACTCCGGGAAGACGGCTGGCTGCTTTCTACGGGAAACAAACTACTGACTGTTAATAAGCTAAATGCAAATTAAAGTGGGGGGCACTTCTTGAGAATCCTTTGCTTCGCCCCATTTATTTCGGCGGCGCTAGAAACGTTTGTCCGGGGTCCTCATGGAGTTGGGGTGCAACTGCAGCTGATGCCGTTCCTCAACATGGAGCAGCAACTGTCCCAGGACACCCCCCAAAAAATGCTAGCATTTCCCTCAAGCACAGGTAGGGAGCCTGCAGCCCTCCTGATATTTCAGCTCCTTCCCACTCCAGGCAGTATAGCCAATGGGCAGGGATGGTGGGAGTTGGGCCTTTGGTGGGGGCAGAGGCTCTCCTGCCCTAAAGCATCCTCTCCTAACCTGGGGCTGATGGGAGTTGTAGTTCTGAGCATCTGGAGAAAAGGCTGCCCTGAGAGGTCCTTGCATGGAAAAGCAAACTGGGTCTCTTTTGATGCAGAGTTGTATCACATGCCCAGCAAGTTTTCTGCTCAAATGTTGGTAACAGGGCAGGTGCAAAGTTGCTGCAGAAAACATTTCCCTGTTCGATGCGCAAATGAGGGAAATCTCCAAACTCGGCAGTAAATGGGAGCTGTTCATCTTTCCTTGACTCGCCATGTAAAAATTCTTTAAACACACCTAAGCATCTCTAGGGATGCAGGTGGCGCTGTGGGTTAAACCACAGAGCCTAGGACTTGCCGATCAGAAGGTTGGTGGTTCGAATCCCTGCAACGGGGTGAGCTTCCGTTGCTCGGTCCCAGCTCCTGCCAACCTAGCAGTTTTAAAGCACATCAAAGTGCAAGTAGATAAATAGGTACTTCTCTGGCGGGAAGGTAAACGGCGTTTCCGTGCACTGCTCTGGTTCGCCAGAAGCGGCTTAGTCATGCTGGCCACATGACCCGGAAGCTGTACCTCGGCCAATAAAGCGAGATGAGCGTCGCAACCCCAGAGTCGGCCACAACTGGACCTAAGGGTCAGGGGTCCCTTTACCTTTAAGCATCTCTGCTTCAACCTCCCTGCTTTCTATTATGGTACCCGATTGTGCATTTTTTCAGTCAGCTGTAGCAGGGGACTTCTGGCACCTCTTCCATCATTCTTCTTGCTTTCCAGAGCATGTTTTGTCCTTTCGACGTGTGAAAAGGCAGGGCTGCACTCTGACAAGACCCACATTTACAGCATCCCACAATACTCTTCCCCGCACATACCCCTTTATGGTAAAAAATATTTGGGACATGCACCCATTTTCCTGCTCCTGTTGGTCCAGGACTCCTGCTCCCATCAACTCCAAGCAGTGAGTTCAGGGACGATGGGACGGATAATCCTGTACCCCCGCAATGGTCATTTGTGTGAAAAGCTCCTGCTGCAAATAGGGGGGTCCTGCTCAGCTCACTGGACAAGTTAACACGCTGCCCCTCTCTTGCATCTGTTGTTGGGGCATCCAGTTATGCAACATGCCGTTATGCTGAGAAATCTGTGCTGCACTGAAGTAGGGATTTTTTTAAAACGCAGGAAAATTCCTGCAGCATGAAAGCATT
The DNA here is from genome assembly GCA_034642415.1 of Podarcis siculus. NCBI lineage: Eukaryota > Metazoa > Chordata > Lepidosauria > Squamata > Lacertidae > Podarcis > Podarcis siculus. Next base: position 625,407 of record JAXCMG010000043.1, read on the forward strand.
GAGTAGGAGGTACGCAAAATCTGCAGCCTGCAAGCGGAGTATTTCTGGCAGTGATCCAGCCACTCTGAAGACAGAAGAGCTGTTTTAGAGAAGTATGTAGACCAATAAACCGGGGGGCAGAAATGCAACACGCGGCCAAGCTCAGGCAGTAAGCTTGGGGCTTGCCTGTACAGTGGTACCTCGGGTTAAGTACTTAAATTGTTCTGGAGGTCTGTTCTTAATCTGAAACTTCTTAACCTGAAGCACCACTTTAGCTAATGGGGCCTCCTGCTGCCGCCGGAGCACAATTTCTGTTCTCATCCTGAAGCAAAGTTCTTAACCTGAGGTAATATTTCTGGGTTAGCGGAGTCTGTAACCTGAAGCGTATGTAACCCGAGGTACCACTGTATATTCTCTCTCACACACAGACGCACATACTGCAGATTCCCCCAAAGATGGCCAGGATTTCCAGCAGAAGCTAATTCCATTGCACCAGACGTCTAAAGCCCACAATGGTAGCATTGCTCCCATGGGACTACATTATTACTATTATTATTTATTAAATTTGTATACTGCCCTTCACCTGAAGATCACGGGATAGTTCACAACATAAAAATACATGAGAACACAAAATGGGTAATAAAAACAAACCAGTAACACACCCCCAAGACATTTCCAAGGCTGTAGAATATTGATCATCCAAAGGGCTGGGAGAAGTATGTTTTCATCTGGGACCTAAAGATATATAATGAAGGAGCAAGGTGAGCCTCTCTGGCACACACAGCCACCACAGAAAAAAGGCCCATCCTCATGTTGCTGCCCGACCAGACCTCTTGTGGAGGCAAAGAAGGGCCTCAGGTGCCAATCACAAGGTCAGTTCATATGGGGAGGTAGTCCTTGAGATATCGCGGTCCTGAGTCGCTTAAGACTTTATATGTCAAATACCGACACTTTGAATTGGGCCCAGAAGCTAATTGGCAGCCAGTGCAATTGAGCCAGGATTGGTGCAAGAGGCTCAAAATGGCCTCCTAATTCTGCACCAGTTGAAGTTTCCAAACCTGGTTATGAGAGCAGAGACAACAGGTTAGGTTATCCCTGCCCAGATAGGGGCATAGCTGGGCTTCAGTCTTAATCTGGATTGAGCGTCAGTTTGTTGGCTCTCATCCAGTCCATTACCAAGGCAGATGTAAAGTGGAGCTGGGTGTCATCAGCCTACAGTGGTACCTCAGGTTACATACGCTTCAGGTTACAGACTCCGCTAACCCAGAAATAGTGCTTCAGGTTAAGCACTTTGCTTCAGGATGAGAACAGAAATCATGCTCCGGCGGCGCAGCAGCAGCAGGAGGCCCCATTAGCTAAAGTGGTGCTTCAGGTTAAGAACAGTTTCAGGTTAAGTACAGACCTCCGGAACGAATTAAGTACTTAACCTGAGGTACCACTGTATTGTTGACAATGAAATTCCAAACCTCTAGATAACTCCACTCAGTGCTCCACAATGTGAGGAATAAAACTGAACCCTGAGGAGCACCACACGCCAGGGGCCCTGGAGACCACTCCCCAAGCTTTGCCCTCTAGAAACAAGCATCCAAGTAGGACCAGAATGACCCCAAGCGGTGCCACCCACCCAAAACTTGGTATTGAAAGCCGCTGAGAGGTTGAGAATTAATGGGGGACATTTTCCGTCTCTCCCGACAAGCTTCATACAGGGCAATCAAAGCAGTTTCTGTGCCAAAAGCCTGATTGGAATGGATCTAGAAAATCAGTTTTTTTCTAAGAGCTCCTGGATCTGGTCCACCACTCTAGAACCTGCTCCAGAACCCTTCCCAAAGGGAGACTGGCAACTGGCCAGTAGTTACTTAACATTTCCCTGATATATAATGAGATGAAAAAGATGTTGAAATACATATTCTTAAAAAAACCAGAAGCATTTTTACTTGGTATTATAGGCCAAGACATTAAATTGTCTTGGCAAGATGTTAAATTGTTCTTCTATGCAACAACAGTGGCAAGAGTACTGTTAGCCCAGAAATGGAAGCAAGAAGAAATTCTGACAAAAGAATGGCAGACAAAATTAACGGACTATGCAGAATTGGACAAAATGACAGGAAGGATTCGAAACCTGCGGGACCAGAGATTTACAGAAGATTGGAAGAAGTATATGAAGTATTTGAAAAGCAACTGTAATCAACAAATTACGCTAGTAGGACTACAAGAAGTTTTGTAAGGAGAAATATACAAAGTGTTACAAAGTAGAAAAAGATATGAGATATTGGTTATGAATTTGAAATGTAATAGGGAAAATAAGATATGCATACTAAGAGATTAGATTGGAAAATTTTCACAGGACTGATGGAAGTCAAAAAAATTGAGTAAGATGTAATGTTTAATTACTGTTGAAAATGGTATGTTAAAAAACTAATAATATTATATGTATATGTTATATAAATTATATATATATAATTAGAGGAGACAACTGGCTGGGCCAGGGAGCTGGATTAATGCCTTCTTAGGCAAGGGCCCAGAATACACGTGGCTTTTCTGACTAATCCTGATGACCTTGTCCATCGAGCCTTAGAAAGCGAAACTCATCCAACTCAACAGCACTAGACTGCGTTCTGGGAAAGCCTTGAGATCCATCTGCTGTTAGCAGCAGCCAAGGTTCCAGGGAATTAAAGGTTCGTCCTCAAAATGCTTTGGAAAGTCAACAGTGAGCTTCCGTCTGTTCCACCACCTCCTTCAGGCCAGACGGGACCTGGAACAATGGAGGCAGCAAAACATGCCTTCTTTTCTGCCTTCGCTGCCACCAAGGAGGCTCAATGTTTAGCCCTCACCGGTGTCCCACTTGTTTTCGACCGCTTTTTTTCCTCCACCGGCATCTGAGCAGTCTCCCAGCTTGTTTCCTCGCCCAAAGCACCCACTCTGCAAACTCTCAGCTGCTGATTCAGCCATGCAACGTCCTCCTTGCTTGCTCACTTACGGATCACCCGCCACAGTCCCACGGGAAGAGCCAACGGCCACATCGGCGCTCTGCGGCTCTAACTAGAAAAGGGAAAGCAGCTGCCACAGCTCATTGCTGACACCGCAGCCACTTTGTGTGTCTCTTGCTTATTTCCCTATCTGGCTGAAGGCAAGTTCATGCAGGCAGGCGATGTTTCTGTCAGCCAGAGGAGCTGCTTACTTGCTAAGGAGCGGCAGAAGTCCTGGACTGTGCTCTCATTTCTAAAATCAACTTCCTGCTTTTGAGGAAAGCAGTTAAAGTGTGTGTGAAATTAAATCTTCCAAAAGGAAGAAGTATGTGTCTTTATTCGTAAGAGTGGAACCCAGGAGTCCTAGCTGCAAGATCACGCAATACTTATCAGCTCTGCCCAAGGCATGACGGGAAACAGCAACAACTGGGGGAAAGGAAGACATAACATCTTACAAGGACAAGAAGAAACGCCAAAGAAAGATTAATTGCCACACACAGGAAGGAGGATATAGTTTTGAGTTCTTCACTTGCGGTTTTATAAATCATTTAATGTTCCAACACGAATAGAAGCTATTAAAACTGCAGTTGTTGTATAAGGGATTATTATTATGACCAGAATGCAATGGAAATTAGTAAGATTCTTGAACGCAGAAATAAAGAAAATAATCAAACCATCAAATCTAGCATGCGGAGGGCCACTTTATCTAAATTATATAATACGATATTTGAACGATTGGTATTAATAATTGTATTATAAATTGGAATTGTAATAATTGGATTGTAATTGAAAACTAATAAAAAGTATAATAAATCACTCAACACTCATCTTTCTTCCAAAAAACATCTTTATTTTTTATTAATTTTTTTTTTTGCCCTCATAACATTTTATTCTATTTCTCCCCCTTTCCTCTTCCCTGCCCTCCAGCCCAATCTGGATCTCCTCCCCCTTTCTCTCTTTCTCTCTCTCTCTTTTTTTTCTAAAAAAAAAAACCATTCTCCCACATGGAAATATGGGCCTCAATTCCTCCCCGCTCCCTCCATCCCCCCACCCCCTGCCCCCAAAAAGGGTGTCCTCTCCCCGGCCCCTGGTCTCTACAGCTTCAGGTTTCGGTGTCATTTCTTCAGGCTAAAAAATAAAGAAACCTGTAAAGATAAAGACACTCAAACAAGGCATATAACATACCCCCAGGGGTGGTGGGAGAGGCAGCGACGCAGGGGCAAAGACAGGAAGAACAAAATGGGACGCAGTCGCAGTTATGTATGGCTCTGAGGGAGGGGTGCCTATTTTTACAGGACCTTCCCCACCCGCCAGCCTGTTTTAGAATTAGCATTTCAGGGGCATTTCTTCATTGGGGAGTTTGGGACAAGGATCAATGGGGTAAGAGAAAACCCCAAGGCAGGCTCCCCCGTCTGACGTAGACACACATACACAGACACACACCTATAGAGGGATGCCGAGAGAGACTCGTCTGCCCAAAGTGAGAAAGAGGGTGGTGGACGTCTGGAAATGGGCAGGATCACCACCGCGGGAGGCAGGAACCCCAGGTCCCGCTCCCTGCTAATTCCTGAAGCAAAGGGGAGGGGGAGCAAACAAGATTTGGGGAGAACCAAGCACACGAGAGAGAGCGGGGGAAAACAGGCATACCGGAATGGGCAAAGGCTGCAGAGGGAAAGGTTGGGAAGATGAACAAAAACTACAAAACTCTCTCACTCTCTCTCTCTCACACACACACACGCAAAAATAGTATCACAAAAGATTTCGGGGTGTCGGCAAACCCTCCCCCACATCTGCCCCCTCCCCCAAATGCAGGGCAACAATTAAAAAAAAAGGCATGAGAGTAAGAATGGCTCGGTTATGCCCAACAATCTCTGCAGATGGAAAAGGATGAGGAGCTGGACGGGGGGGGGTGGGGGTGGCGTGGTGGGGACAGGGCTCAAGTCAGCAACACTAGCAGGTGGAAATTTGACAACAGGATTTGACCCCCTGCCCCATGTTTACATCTTCCCCCCTCCCAATAAGTCAGCCCTCTTTCTCTGCACAGCATTAGACACTTCCACCTCCCACCAACAGTATTTTTTTTTTCCGTCATGGTAACAATCTTCATTTTTTTTTTCTTTTTTTTTTCCTCCTTCCTAAAACAACCACTTTTTTTTTGTTTTTAGTAAGGGGAATACCATGAGGTCGCTCTGGCCCGGCCCCTGTGGAGAAAAGAAGGACACAGGTTAATGAAAGAGAGACGAAAGGTTTGCTAAGTAACTCAAAACCCTAAAGACCTCAGAGTTGGGACAATGCTCAGCTCCTTGAGAATGGCTTGCTTTCGTCTGTGCAAGCCAGGTTTTGAGTTTTTAAGTTTTTTTTTCTGGCTTGCAAAGTTTCTGTCCTGACTAAAAAAATTCTAAAGCCCGTGATTGAGAACCTGACCAACTTTCAATAATAATAAACACCCCAACCCAAAACTCTGGCTTTCCAAAGTTAACAAATCTGATTGAAGAACACTCAGATTAAAATACTGGCAAGATGACATTAAAACTGACCCAACTCCAATACTTGGAATTGCTTCCTCCTTCGAAGTCCCAAATCCAGCAGCATCTACAACTGGAAATGTCATTAAAATGCTGGTTCAAGTTATAAAGTCCTTTTGTCTCAGCGCTGCTGCTTAACAAGAGCAGTCGTGGTTCCCAGCCCTTCACCTCTCTCACTTGGTGTAGTCTACTTCCAGTCTGGGGCATCAAGAGTCCTCCCACTCTAAGCCAATAGATCTCCCCTACTCCAGCCGCCACCCCACGGGAACCCCTGCAAGGCAGGAGCGTAGAAGCGCCTCCCCCAACCTGCCGCCACCGTCGTGCCAGACCTGTATGCGCGCCCTCGGGGTGGCCTGCTGCTAAAGCCGCTGTAGAAACGGGCCCGGGAACTGCTGTAGCCGGATCCTCTCCCTCTGTACCGGGTCCGGGGGAAACCCCGGTCTGTGGTGCTGATCCCAGGGCGGTTGGTCCGTTTGGGAATCACCTTCGAAAGGACAAGATCCCCTTAGCCTCAAGAGCAAGGGTATCCCAGAAACCACCCCCAGCCCATCCTTATGCAACTATATATAACAACTGAGTTACAGAATCTCTCAAATGTGTTAATTGCCAATGGATACCAGCAAAACAGGGTTACGAAGCTAATCCAAAAAGAAACACCCCCCAAAAACCAAGACACAGAAGAAAACAATGGCATGGCCCTCCTTCCTTATATCAAGGGCACTACAGATAAAATTAGCAAAATCCTCCATAAACACAATATCAAAACAGCCTTTTGCGCCAACCAAAAAATAGCCAATATCCTCAGAAACCCCAAGGATAAAATCCAGTTGGAAAACCAAGGGGTCTATGAAATACCCTGCAAAGTCTGCCCAGCCACGTACATTGGACAAACAAACAGACGAATAAATGCACGTATCGCAGAACACAAGAATGCCGTCAAAAAAGAAGAAAAAACTTCCTCTCTTTTCCAACACATGAAAGAAACAGGACACGAAATTAATTTTGCAGATTCCAAATTGCTCTCTAACATGGAACATCACCACAAGAGAATAATCATGGAAGCCATCGAGATAGAGAAACACCCTCACAACATGAACAAGCGTGACGACACATCCCGCTTGCCAGACATCTGGAAATTAGCCCTCCCCACAAAAACTGACACCAGATCCAGAGGCACACAGAACGCCATCACCAATCAACCACACCAGACCCAAACCCAGACCCTCTCCACAGATAAATTACAGACACCATCCAGTAGCCAAACCACGATGGCACCTCCGGATGCTGCACCCCCCTGCAATCCCTACACAGATCTGGCTGGCACAGGCCACAAAACCACAGCTCGCCCCTATACACGAAGCCAAGCCAGAGCACAACAAAGCAGTACAGCCATCTTCTCAGAAAAACTCTTCACAAAGTTCAAGAGGTCAAGACACAAAAGCTTTAGCAACTAATCCACACCTAATGACCCACCTAAGTGGTACTCAGGATATCACTCAAGAAATCACTCAAGATATCCCTCAAGCAATTAAGGAACAAAAGAAGAAAAGGCACACTAGCCTGGGAACTTCCTCTCTGCCCAGAACATTGGAGGCTATACACCACACCTCCTCAACAGTATTTATAGGAACTCAAACACTGAGATCCTGCTCTGTTCCAGTAACAAGAAGCCGAAAGCACCAGCCTGAAGATGACGAGTGAGACCTCGTCGAAACGTCGCCTAGACACCCCAACTTTTACACGGGAAGACACCCGAGGACACCAAAACCTGCATATATATATATATATATATAAAATTTTTATTATATTTTCTAAGTTACATTTCAAAATATTCATTTAGGCAACCTTAAATCAGCGACTTCCCTTCTTCTCTTTCAGTGGTTCATTTTGCATTCCATACATCCCTGCATATTCTACATGAACTCAACCATTTGGTAATCCATCGTTGCATCCATCAAATCCTATTTGCACTGTTGAATTCAACTTAATGCTACCAGCGTTTTTAAATGAACACAGCTTTCACCCCTATATTCAGTAAACATTTCCCAGTCTTCTTTAAATGTGTATTCTTCCGGTTCTCTTATTCTATATGTTAAATCTGCAAGCTGTGTGTATACCATCAGTTTAAGTTTCCATTCTTGGGCTGCAGTAGTACCATACATAGTTTTTTTGACACCTGGGAATTTCCCTCTGAATTATCCCCAACAAAAAGGACTCTGGTTTTTTTTCAGAAAGATACTTTTATGTTTAAAAGGTAAATGTTTATAAGTCCCTTATGCAACTGTTTTTAAACTCTGCTTACAATTGCATTACATACTGGTCTATAGAAGATAGAATGGTTGGAGCTTAAGGAGTGAATACTATAGCCGCAGGACAGAAAACCAGAAGTGCTTTTATTCTTGTATTTCTCTAATCTTTTCTCTTTCTCTCTTTTCCTTCTTCTTGCCTTTTCTCCTTTCTGCCTTTGTTCTTTTTTTTAGACTAAGTAGCTGCTTATATTATAAAAAGATACTTTGTAATGGGCATGAATTTTTGTGTAGTCCTGAATTAAGTATCAGTAAATAAATAAATTTAAAACCTTGAAAAGGATCAAGCAACTCAGAGCCTTCATTGCCCAGCCACTGCACTACACAAACTTCTTGCCCACAAAATGATGTTTCAGAGGCGGAAGGGGCCTGGTCAAAGAGTGTACACACCTTAATCTGTCTTCCCCTGAACAGCGACTCATCCAACACTAACGACGTCCTCACCGACTCCTTGTCCGAGAATTCAATGTAGGCAAACCTGGAGAGCAGGGGGAAGAGAATGGGCAGGCTTAAAAGGCAATCACTCACCGAGACGGAAAAACACACCCGGCTTCCCCATCCCGTCACACGCACTCACCCCTTGGGATGGCCAGTGTACTTATCGCAGAGGATGGTCACCCGGTTGACGGAGCCGCAGCCGTGGAAGTGAGCCTCCAGCTCCTCTGCTGTCGCCCCGTAATCCACCTGAAACCGAGGATTGAAAATGGTGAGGAAACCCAAGATACTTCTCTTGGCCGCCTGATTGAGCTGGGCTGCAGGGAGCAGACTTACGTTGCCTACATATATGGACCTGGCATCGGCTTCCATCTTTTCGTCTAAAGACATGATGACTGGTCCAGCTGGGGAGAAAGAAACAGTGTAAGGCAGTGTTAAGACACTCGGATATTTAAGCTGGCCACCAAATGGCTTCTTAAACCAGGGTTACAGTCGCCAAAACGGACCAGACGGCTCGAAAATCGTATTTTTCAATACGACCTTTTGGTTCCTGAAATTCGTTCCGATAGCGCAGATAAAATATAACGGATAGAATTCTACAGGATGTGTTGCTAGTGTGTGAAAACAGTCAAGATCCAAGGATCCCCCGGGCATGCACCTCCAGATGGTGGAAACGTCAGGCGCCATCCTGGCACCCAGGCATCTTCACTTGGTCGCAAGTGGCTGATAACCAGGTACAAAATGCATCTGGCAAATTTCAAACACTGGTGTAAAGCCGGGGAAATGCTGGAGGAGGAAGAATTGCCTCTGATTCTGGGGCCCGGGGAAAAGCACATGCTGATTGGCCAGTGCTTCCTCCAGAAGTGGCTAGCCAAGTCGGCTGGAAAGCAACAAAATGAGGCGGGAAAAGGCCCAGCACCCGGGCAAAGCAATCTTGACACTGTTGTTGGACTGCGACATCACCAGCCCCACAAACCCTCTGCATGGAATTCTCTCTCCAGGTAAGTACAACACAGCACCTTTCTTTTAGTATCTGAAAGTTGGTTTGAACAATTTTAACTAGGAACAAAGGAATCCACCTTTGTGGCAGCAATTTCCCAGGATTTCAGGCAGAGGGGCATTGCCAGGTCTACCTGGGGAGGCCAGGGGTTGAACCTAAGACTTCCTGGATATAAAGCAAAATTTGGTGCCCTCCAGATTTTGCTGGGCTGCAACTCCCATCAGCACCAGCCTGTATTTGACTGACTGAAGTTTCCAGCAAAGGGGGTGGGTGGGAAAGAGGAAGAAGCCAGCTCAAAATCCTTAGTCACACAATGTTGATGCTGTAAGAGCTGAAACACCCGACTGAAACACCTCTTCATTCATCTGCAAAATGGCTCTCACCTACACAAGCACATCTTAGTTTGGGACAAGACACCTGGCAAAACAAGTCTCCAGACTTTAGGCACAGCTACATTTTTTATTTTTTAGATTTATTTTAACACACTTCTATCCTGCCTTTCTAGAAAACTATATTCAAAAGTGACTAGCTACACATCTGATACAGCAAAACAATCCAGTCTTAATCAGGTCATCTCCACAAAGCTGTTTGCTAAAATAATGTAATTGCAGGGCCGGCACATTCACACATCCATTTGCGATGGAGAATCAGAGGTTTGGACATGCTTTAAGCAACTTCCTTTCTCTACCAGAGGTGTCCTGCATTTGTAAGAACTTGATTGTTAAGTGTGGTAGCAGCGCCTACACTTTGGAACTCCCTGCCTTTTGAGATCAAGCAGATGCCTGCTTAAACATGTCTGGTAGACACACCTACTCAGATGCTTAGAAAGTTCAAGTAATTTTAATGTTTACGTTTTAAAGTAGGGCTGTAAATCTGTCTCGATTTTACCATTTTAACTTTTGTAAGCCACTTTGTGTGTTTTTTACAATCAAATATATATTATGAGGGGGACGCGGGTGGCGCTGTGGGTAAAACCTCAGCGCCTAGGACTTGCCGATCGCATGGTCGGCGGTTCGAATCCCCGCGGCGGGGTGAGCTCCTGTCGTTCGGTCCCAGCTCCTGCCCACCTAGCAGTTCGAAAGCACATCAAAGTGCAAGTAGATAAATAGGGACTGCTTTCTAGCAGGAAGGTAAACGGCGTTTCCGTGTGTTGCTCTGGTGCCGGTTCGCCGGAGCAGCGTCGTCACGCTGGCCACGTGACCCAGAAGTGTCTGCGGACAGCGCTGGCTCCCGGCCTCTAGAGTGAGATGAGCGCACAACCCTAGAGTCTGTCAAGACTGGCCCGTACGGGCAGGGGTACCTTTACCTTTATATATTATGAAACAAATCATTCACCCCACTTCAGTGCCACAAGACTCGCACAGAATTTGGAACCCCACAGCCGATAAATTAATGGGGTAAATGCATATCATCTAAAACACACTCCCATGTCCTCTGCTGACAAAGGAAAAATGAATTCCCTGAAGTGAATTTTAAAGGCATCAACCTTCCATTTATCCTAACTGTTAAGGAAAGTAGCTTGCTTTGTTCTGTTCTGCTCTGCACCGGAATTGTCCTAGCTCTATGCTGCATTTATTTTGTTTAAAAACAAGTAGACACAACAAAGTTACATGTCTGGTTTGCTTAACCAAAATAGTCCTTAGCAGCTGTTGAAAACAGTACGGTGAAAGTGCCTCATACTGATAGGTAATTTCTTGTACTTCAGCAATGCTGCAGCTTGTAAAGTGTTTTAATTCCAGCCTCTGGTTAGCTAATGTATACCAGAGCCCAAACTGGGATTGTTACAAACCCCAGTAAAGATAATGCCAAGGAAATTAAACTTTTTTGGGGGGGTTTTAAACCAAGGCCGTTGTTGTCTTTGTGCTTTATCCTGCCTTACTATATTTTCCTATGGAAGAGAGGTTTACAAATACTTTAAAACAATCAATCCATGAATCCGATCTCCCAGAACAACTCCAACGCCCAGATGAGCCATTTAGCCTATTCTACATTAATGAAATTTCGGTAGAGGAACTCGAGATGTGCATAAACCCTTGTACCTGCGCTAGATGGACCATGGGTCCCACTCAGGATAAAGCATCTTCCTTTGTTCCAATGTAATTTCCCCATGTCCCCCCGCTTAGGCTATTTTTTAAAAGGACATCAATTTGATCTGGCCAACACAGAATTCAAGAGCCTCAAAGTGTCAGCAACAACGTCTCGTTTGCGTACTTAAGAGACCTCTACAGATGTTTCTTATCCAGTACACAATTCCTAACTTCTCCCCATCCCCCGTATCTGAAAACTTGCCACCTTTTGCAGGAGGTGGGGGGAGGAAGATGAGGAGCGAGCACAAATTAATTATAAGAAACTTAAGGAGACTTACCGTTGCCAGGCGGGGGGCTCATGTTCATTTGTTTCTCAACTTCGTTCTGCAGCTCTTTTAGCTTCTCTGCTTCCTCCTCCATCTCTCGCACGCGAGCTTTAATGGCTTCCAACTCCTGAGAGTGGGAAGAACGGGCAAGGAAAAGTGGGGAGCAAATTAAGAAACATTCTTGCAGTTCTTAAGAGCTCACACCAACTGAGACTCCCTTCTCTTCTTCCACTTCTTTAATGTCACTGATCACTAGTACTTCTCAAGGTTACTACTGTAAGACATTCTTCAGTTATCTACTCCCATCCACTTGTTTATGCCAAGACAGCTCCGCCGGCATTTGCTTCATCTGATCTCTCCCTGAAAGAACTGTCTTTCCCACGGTTTTAGCTGTTTTCCCACTCTGCCTCTGCTCTTTCCAATCTTAACTGTCGCCACCCACTACTCGGGGCCTTAGCTCTGCCTACATTTTTGCTTCTACAAATCAGTGTCAAAGGTATAATCTGCATCCAATTGCCAAACGGCAACCCCAGACTCCATTTTTACACTATAATGAACTTCTCATCTGCCCAAGTCAGCAGGTCCAAATTAAAACTGCTTCTGCACTATCACTGAGCATCCCATAGTAATAGTTTTGAATGTACCTTCTAGTACATTTTTTGCCCACCATCCCCCATTAGAGAAGAACCCCTTTCCCAAAGCCACGCTCTCTCCTTAGGAAGCAGTGAGCCAGGACCAGAGATGGACCAGGGTTTGAATCCCCCACTCACTTCATGACCTTGGGTCCCTTCACTGCCTCTCAGCCTAATCCTACCTCATGGGGTTGTTGTGAGAACTATAGGGGTTTTTTGGGGGTGGGGGTGGGAGAAGCACATACACCCACTTGAGTTCCTTGGAGAAAAAGGTGGGATGTAAACGCAAAATAAGCAGCCAAGTGTGCCGTATATGCAATTTCTGAATAATCATTTCTTTGCAACTGTTCCCAGTATATATAAAGTAAGAGACTCGATCTCATGGATGTGGGTTCAAGCCCCACATCGCGCTACGGATTCATACACTGGAGGGGGTTGAACTAGATCATGGGTAGGCAAACTAAGGCCCGGGGGCCAGATCCAGCCCAATCGCCTTCTAAATCCGGCCCGCAGATGGTCCAGGAATCAGCGTGTTTTTACATGAGTAAAATGTGTGCTTTTATTTAAAATGCACCTCTGGGTTATTTGTGGGGCCTGCCAGGTGTTTTTACATAAGTAGAATGTGTGCTTTTGTTTAAAATGCATCTCTGGGTTATTTGTGGGGCATAGGAATCGGTTCATTATTTTTTCCCAAATATAGCCTGGCCCCCCACAAGGTCTGAGGGACAGTGGACTGGCCGCCTGCTGAAAAAGTTTGCTGACCCCTGGACTAGATGACCCTCGTGGTCCTTTTCAACACCACAGTTCTATTATTCCACACACACGTTACCTCCTCATCCACCACCCCTCTCTTTCTCTTAAGCCAGTGCGGTGCAATGGTTAGAACTAAGGTGGAACTATGTGATCTGGGAGACAAGGGTTCGAATTCCCATTCAGCCACGAAGCTGGCCACTGGGCGACCTCGGGCCAGTCAACCCCTCTCCTACCCTACCTCACAGGGTGGCTGCGAGGATCAGATGGGGGTGGGGGGAGCCACGTGCGCCACCTTGAGCTCCTCAAGGTCCCCGGGGGCCACTCACCGGGTCTTCGATGGCGGAGTCTCCGGGGTCGCTCTCTCCCAGGCCGGCCTCCTCCTCCAGCTCTTCGGAGTGAGGGTGGTGGTGGGGCCCCCCCCACTCCCGCCTGGCCGGCCCTGGAGGGCGCGTGGGAGGAGGAAGAGGAAAGGGCGCCCCGCGGGCCGGAGCCTCGGATCCCGCCGCCGCCGCCGCCGCCGCCCGCGGCCCCTCCGCCCGTGGCGGCCTCGAGGAGCAGCCCCTCCTCCTCCTCCTCCTCCAACTCGCGGAGCCCCCCGCCCTGCTCCCCCCCGGGTCCGCTCCCCCCCAGCCCGTTCCCGTACTGGGAGGAAGGCGGGCCCCCAACCAGCCCCCCGCCGGGCTCCCCTTCGCCCCCCAAGGCCGCCGCGGCCCCTCGCCCGCCGCCGACGCTGCTCGGGCCCCGCACGGACGCCATAGACCCCGCCGCAGCCGCCTGCCGCACTAGCCGCCCGCCGACGCGCTCTGATTGGCTGGCCGCCCGCCGACGCGCTCATTGGCTCGCCCGGAGGCCAGGCGCCCTCCTGCCATTGGTCCGCGGCGCAGCCCGCCGTCTCGCGAACGCAGGCTCTGCAGGCATTGGCTCGGGATGCCCGCCGCTCGAAAGGTTTCGATCGGCGATTGGATCGGAGCTGGGAAAGGGTTGGCGGGGTTTCCCCACCACTTTTGCAATGTGGATTAGTGATTGGTCCGGGAGCGCCTTGCGCCCGCCTTAGCCGCGTTTCTGTATGATTGGGTGGCTTCGCGAAGTTTCCCGCCCGCCTGCCCGATTTGCCCCCGTCGCGAAGTTGAATTGGAGAGCAGGCACGCCAATCAAAACGTACTGGGAAATGATTTATCAAAGCGCTGAAAGGCCAAATCGGAGTGTTCTCATTGGGGCAGGCAAATTATCATAGTCCGCCTTCTCCGCGGCTAACTCTATGCTTCCATCAATCGGACCGGAGTACATTATTGGTTAGCAACAGAGAAATAACGATTGCTTTTTCTTTTTCGACCCGCCTCACGTGATTATTGGTGAGATGCCTGTCAATTACATACATTCGTATTTTCATTGGTTCTGAAACCATTGGATGGAGTTGTGCCAATCATATCGAGAGTAGCTCTCCTATTGGCCAAGGAGAGATTCCTCAAGTTCTACTGTAAGTGGTAGAACGCCGCTTTGGTCCGGGCCCTTTTCTCTATCGCGTTTGAAGCTGCAGTTTCTGATTGGCTAATGGCGCCAACGTCTCTGTAGCTACTGGAAAAGCCGTTTAACGGCCTTCCGTGCCTCCTACAAGCCTTCCCAGGGGGGGCCTGCATTGTATACAATGTTATCGATAGTAGCAGTAATATGAAAACATACAATCAAATGTACGATAAAACAGTTTTAAATAAAAAAAATTCATTTCACTATCGAAAACTCCAGAAGTAGAATATACAATAAAACCTTTAAATTAAAAGCCAGGGGAAACTTTCCTCAAAACTTGGATCTAATGAAGCCTGTTGTATTTCTCTCAGAAAGGAATTGCAGGAGACGGGAGCCACCACCGAAAAGGCCCTGTTCCCCATGGCTGCTACAGTCAGACTGTTATTCAAAATACTCATTTTACAACCTTAAATGACTTCCATTCTTCTCTTTCCATGGTTCATTTTACATATAATAAATCCCTGCATATTTTACAAAAACTATACCATTCAGTATTGCATTATTGAATCCGTCAAAACTTATTTACTCTGTGGAATTCATCTTAATGCTGTAAGCATTTTCAGATCTTTATATGTGCTGTTTGATGCCACAAGATGTTGGGGTGGTGCTTGACTATGGCAGATTTAAAGGGAGGTTAGACAAATTGAACGAGGTGTAGAGGCCTATCAGCAGCTTTTTGGTCATGACAGCTGAAGGCAAAACTCCATTATCAGGGTGAGCAGGCTACAACCACCCTTTTCTGCCTCTCTGCTAGCAAACCATCTTGTCTGGATTGTTTTTCTGATGGGCTCTTTCAAATTTTGGGTCAATCAGATATTTAAATTCTAAGCAGACTGCTAGCGTTACTTGCAGCAAAATGAGGCAGGCAGGAGAGCTTTTCTGCTTTGCGGGCAGAAAGTCTTGTCTGGTTGAAAGGATTCCAGATGAACGGAAAGACTCTCTGCCTTAAACTCTAGAGACTTGCTGTCTCTCACTTTTGGACTGTATAGGCCAATGGTCTATATATAAGGCGGCTTCCTATCTTTAGAGGATTGCTGAGTTGGCAACACTTTGCAGAATTACTTGGGAGTATATTGCATCAAAATGAGATTTTAAAATTAAAGTGGGATTTTCTTCTGAGTAAACATGCATTTCCAAATTTACAAGTACAGGGAAATCTCTTATTTATAAGCAAGAGACATTAAGTTCATCTGCTGAATAACAAGCATCTCTCTTGTCTGCTGTCTGCTTGCCAATCTGCTCAACCACCAGAAGAAGCTCAGAATTCTAGTCCATCTGAAAATAAGGAGACAGATTATTATTGTTATTTGTTGAAGTTGTTAGTCGTTTTATCTTGCCCAGAGCAACGCAAAGTGACTTACAACCAGCCAACTGGGAAAAAAAATCACATAGATGCATGCAGCTCAAGGATGTTCTGGCAAATGCCAGACTAGAGGCGTAGCATGGGGGCCGGGGGGGGTCGTCACTCTGGATACAGTTTGGGGGGACAGGACGTTGTGCGTCCTCGCTCATGCCGCCCTGCGAGCCCAGTGCTGTTCTTGTGATTCTCGCAAAGTGACACTGGGCTCACAGAGTGCCATGAATGCTTCTTTCTTTGTTAACATTTTCACATTATTATTTTATTTTTCTGTGCTCTCACCACTCCTGGCACTCAGTCTAATTGGAACTGGAAATCAGCAGATCATGGTGGATTTTGGGGTTGGGGCTGCATTTCTGTTGTGTTTTTTAAATATTTCTTTAACCACGACGTTCACCTGCTCCTTGGTTCTTTGAGACTACTACTGCTTAATGGATCCCATCGCTCGGAATTAATCCCCAAAGACACTGAATTGTCTGTCAGTGTTCCTGTGGGCCAGTCTCCAGCTGTGGAGAGGTAACTGGTAATGAAACACCTTTCGGCAAGTGAAAAAGGCACAACATGGAAATGTGTGCCCGGTCATTTCCTAGGACCTTGCAAAGGTATATGTCGGCCTTCGGCCACCAGGTGCCCTCCAGATATTGTTGGATTACAACTCCCATCAACACCTGCCGACACAGCCATATTGGCACAGTCTGATGGGAGTTGTAATCTATTGTAACTCCTTTGCCTAGTGAGCAAAGGCTGTCCCAGAGAAATGGTGCACAGTGTAAAAAGCCAGACTTCATAGGCGTAAGAGACAGATGGATTGTTTTAGGTGTTTTAGGTGCAAAACAAACATTGGCTGTTTGCGTGTGTCTGCAAGGATTGCATTAGCATTTGGGCCCAAGACAAACCAAGCTCAATTTCCTATGACCTTGGGAAATGAGGCAGGTTGAGCAGAGGGGCAGAGGAGCTGCGATAAAAATAAGATGAGGAGGATGTCATTGAACTCACCCTGCTCCCAAGAGAGAGAGAAGGCTACGTATTTGTAGAGCTGTCCGTAACCATTTCTGTACCTTCATTAGATTCAGGGAGGTGGCGTGATGTGGTTGCCTGTTTTCTGAAGCTGATCTGAGGTGGCTGTCAGTGGGAAAGGAAAGGTGTGATTCTATCAATTTAGGGAAGGGGATAGAAGAGGCTCCTTCCATCGCAATAGAAGTAGTACAGTAAACATCATGTAACCCCTTTTGTGCTTTGTGGTGAGAGGAGGCAGGAGGGGATGTTAAGGAGAGGCGGACAGAAAGCTTTAGGCTTGCTCCATTATTCATGATCGGATGCCTGCAGTTTCATGTACAGAGACGCTCTCAGGCACCTGGTTAACGCGGCATGAAGCCAAAGGAGCAGCTCCATCTCAGTTAACAGCTTCATTTCTGCCCCCCAAAACAGCTCCCCCACTTCTACTGGCGTCCCTTGTTGCCAGCTTGAAGCCCCCCACCCCACCCAA
Source organism: Podarcis siculus (assembly GCA_034642415.1). Lineage (NCBI taxonomy): Eukaryota > Metazoa > Chordata > Lepidosauria > Squamata > Lacertidae > Podarcis > Podarcis siculus. The sequence goes on from JAXCMG010000043.1 coordinate 642,723, forward strand.
ACACACACATTTCCCATATCTGAGCTCCAACTGCCAAATCCACCCCCAATTTTGAATCCCACCCCCCTTTTTCCTGATCTTTGTGGGGCTTTCTTGCTCTTGCATAATCCATTAGTTCCATTTTCTCTTCTGAATAATTCATCTCCCAAAGAAACATTTCTAGGCACGTATACTTTTTTAAGGTACATCTTGTCTCTGGAACCTAGAGGGGCAAGGTGTGAGGGAGAGGGAGCCCTTTTCCTAGCAGTAATAAAACGTTTTCGGGTCTGGAAGCACTGATCTTCTCCTTCCCACCAGCCCAAGCCTCCCCATTCTTGACTGAGAGAGTTGTGCCTGTTTGCATTCCGTGGAGAAATCTTCTCTGGAGTACCGGCCCTTCAGATTCTGGATGGGCAGGAGGGTTTTCAAGGAGCTGCAGCTCTGAGGATTATGGTAATCTCTGAGTCACCTTTAGCTGGACCACACTGAATAAAAAGCTAGAGAGACTGAAAACTCTCCAGGAAGCAAAAATATTTAACAGCATCTTCCACACAGAGAGAGAGAGTCCGGGAATCTCTGGAATGGGACAGCGTGGAAGTGAAGCGATGGACAGATAGAAGAAGGAAGCAGCAGCAGCGAGGGAAAGATATCTTGATACAGACACATATAAAATTTTAAATAGAGAGTATCAGAGATCAAGTAGAGTGAAAAGAGACAGGAGAGAGCAGACGACCTGACCGACTTGACTCCTCAAAGGCAGACGAGAGTGGCGGTGTCCTTGGGAAGGAGAAGGCAAAGTCACACAGTTGAATCAACAGAAAGAGACAGAGCACGGATGGAATAATAAAACATAGAGCATCTCCAAAAGGCACAGTGACAAAGCAAAAGAATGAGGTAGAACGAGAGAGAGAGAGAGAGAGAGAGAGAGAGAGAGAGAGAGAGAGAGAAAGTCTTCAGAAGGAAGAGCAGCGGAATACATTGAAAAATGGAAAGGCAGGGCGAAAACACCAGACCAGATGGAGGGAGGGAGGGAGAGCAGAAGATGATGGAGTGGTAATAAATGAAGAAGTGACCCGCAGACAGACCAAGAGCCCTGCAGACAACCGGAAGCATGGCAAAGAGACTCTAGCAGGGGAAATCAGAGGAGGTAACATGCTGAGGGAGAACCAGAGCGCTGAAGAAGACTGAGAGGTAGGGCGGTGGACAACACGGCTGCAAAGAAACATCTTTCCTCCCAAACGTGCAATAAGGCAGTCCCAAACGGAGCAAAAGTGGAGGAAGGTCCGGCAAAGGGCGTGAAGAACTGGGCTGCCACTACACACTCCCGAAACGTGATTCTTGGGCCTGAGCTGCGTAGAAGAGCCAAGCCTTGGGGTCTGCAGATTTGCCCCCATGGCTCGTGCCCCACCGTCACCTCTGACCCCTAGCAACATCCCGCGGAACCTGAGCTACATCGCAGGCCTGTATGAGCGAGCCTACTATCGCACCGCCCGGCCGAGCATAGCAGAGGACTCGGGGACCGAGGGCTCTGAATCCGAGTCAGAGAGCAGGCCCCGGAGCAGGCCCCGGAGGCGACGCCACGTCTTCGGAGGGCACAAGCGGAAAGGAAGGCGCCGGACTCGCTCGGCCCCTGCCCGGGGCAGAAGTCGGGGGGCCTCGCACAGCCGCAGCCCTGGGACACGCAAGAGGGTTCGCTTCGCCGACTCCCTGGGCCTGGAGCTCACCAGCGTCCGCCAGTTCTGGCCCAACGACCTCCCAGAGGTGCCGGAGCGTGTCCATGCCCAGCTGAGGCGCGACTCGCTCAGCCACTTTGCCCCGTGCCTGCCTTTTTGCCCACCTGTGAAGGTAACGGGGAGTTAGCCAGCCTAGTGGTGGGATGAATCTTGGGGCAGAATGGGAAGTGGCAGAAAGGTGGGAGGGAAGGAAATCAACCATAGATTTCCCTTCAGCATCCCCTTTCTGAGGGCAAAGGAAGCATTAATTCCATAGAGAATAATAATTCTTACTCTTTACCCCCCACAAGGGCTTTAAAGGGCCAGATAATCAGCATTGGACTGGTCCAAAATGCATCATATTATGTCAACTAGCAATGGAAGATGTAGCTTTTTCAGATAAGGGCTATAGCCCAGGGGTAGAACAACTGTGTTGCATGCACAAGGTCCCAGGTTCAAACCCTGGCATCTCCCAGATAGGGCTGAGAGTGTCCCCTGCTGCTGCTGCTGCCGGTCAGGGCAGACAATACCAAGTAAGGTGGACCAGAGGTCTGACTCAGTAGAAAGCAGCTTCCCATATTCCCATGTGCAATGCCGCTTTTGGCCATGGGGGGAAGCTGGTGCCATCCAGAGGCTGTGAGACATCAGCTTCAAAACAGGCAGCTAGGTCTAAATAAATTGTGCTCTGTATTTACTTGCTGCAAGTTTTGATCTTGTTACCTGGGGCTGATGGGAGTTGTAAGGACTAGGGAAGGCAGCACACAGGCTGCCCTAGCTGGCAGTGGCTCTCCGGGTTTCAAGCAGAGGGCATTCCCATCCTTACCTGAGGAGTTGCCACTTGGGATTGAACTTGGACCTCCTGCACGCAAAGTAGACGCTAGGCCCCTGAGCTGTGACCCTTGTCCCGAGATAAGTGTACATGGGATTGCAGCCTTCGTGTCTTACCATAAAGTCACATGTCATTAACCTGTAGTAATCTATATCCACGTCTCTGAATCTTTGCAGGAGTCCTGTAAATAGGGAAGAAAAGGTAACTGGCCAGTATATTTATTTCAGTGTTAAAGTGAACTCCTACATTGTTTTCTGCGTTGCAGGGGGTTGGACTAGATGACCCGTAAGGTCCCTTCTAATTCTACAATTCTATGATTCTATGGTTGCTGAGAGGAGGGTGTTGTGAACATGCAAGCCTCTCCGCCATCATTCCCACTCCCTGCCTGCTTTCTTACTTTACAAAGCAACGCTCTCAAGCACAGATCCTTTCGCATCCACAGAGATTCCCCATGCATTTTCAAATTTGGCATAACAGGAGGTTCTTAAAACATGTCAAGAGGCCTCCACAGATACAGGTGTCTCCTTCTTTCAGTCAGTCACCTTCAAAGAGGCAGAAACAGCTACTAATCCGCATTGCCCCTCTCTTTGTATTTACATTTCCCTCTTTGTAATCCCTGAAGAGGCCTTAGATCTATTATGACTACAGTGGTACCTCGGGTTAAGTACTTAATTCGTTCCGGAGGTCTGTTCTTAACCTGAAACTGTACTTAACCTGAAGCACCACTTTAGCTAATGGGGCCTCCTGCTGCCGCTGTGCCTCCGGAGCACAATTTCTGTTCTCATCCTGAAGCAAAGTTCTTAACCTGAAGCACTATTTCTGGGTTAGCGGAGTCTGTAACCTGAAGCATATGTAACCTGAAGTGTATGTAACCCGAGGTACCACTGTATACAAAAGGCATGAATCCAAAATATGCCTTGAAAGGTTGTTTCCGCAGTTTCCAGGTGGAGCTAACCTACAAGGCTTCGGAGGCATTCAGGATCCTGTCCACCTTTGGACAGTTAAAGTCTTTCACAGTTTGCCTTCAGCTTTCCCCCCTGAGAATTATTGAGCATATCTTGGGATGGCCCCAAATCTCCAAGGATGGTGGTTGTGCAAGGAGCTGGGAGGGGATATAAGATCTCCTCACCCTCGGCAGGCTGAGGGGATCCCTCCGTCTCCAAAGAGAGTCCTCAGGTTTAAAGAAAGGCCCTTCCTCCCCTTCTGAGCCCACGCAGTCATGCCAACAAGAAAAAAGTTTCTTCTTTTGGGCACCCAGCCCTCACTAATCTGTTCGTAGGGCCTTTATATAAAGGCAGCCTTGCCTTTGCCAACCAGGTGCCCTCCAGACATTTTGGACCGTAACTCTGTGGCCGGCTGCCGTTGATGGGAGTTGTGGTCCAAAGTGGCTGTGCTTGCTTGGTCTGGTGAGAGTTTTGCTGGCTGCATTAGGGATGACTCCATAACGACTGCATTCCAGCCAAAGGAATTAACATAGATGGGCTGGTGGTGCTGGGAAAAGGGTTTTTTTAAATGTTGTCCGGAGACCAGAAGTCTCTCTTCTCTTTCCTGAAAGTGACTCTCAAATGGCACTCAGGATCCATCAACGCCTCCCTTGCTTTCCACATTGTCTGCCTCCTCGCTTTCCAGCTCATCCTCCTCCCGCCCTTCCCTTCTCCACACGCTGCCATCTTGGATCTCCATCTCTCCTCTTCTTCGCCTTGTCCCATCCCTTCATCTCCCCCCTGATTTCTTTCCTTTTCCCTGTGTGACTTATACATTTAAGGTGCATCCAAAGCACATTCTTTTCCTCTCAAAGAATTCTGGGCACTGGAGTTTGTTAAGGGTCGCTGGGAATTGTAACTCTTGTGAGGGGTCAACTACAGTGCCCAGAATCCTTTGAGTGGAAAGAACGCGCTTTAAGGGGCCACATCCACACTATAC
>JAXCMG010000043.1:647175-689153 GCA_034642415.1 Podarcis siculus
TTTAAAGAGGTATCAGAGTGTCTTAAATGTATGGTGCAAATGTGGCCATGGTGTATATTTAGCCCTCGCTCCTCTTTCTCTTTCTCATCCTCTTCCTCCATCTCCCTCTCTTGCTTTCCTCCTGTTCTTTTTCTGCTGGCCAGCCAGTATCTTTATCTTTCATCTTTATTGCCACTTTTCCTCACCTCCCGACCACTGACTTTCCTTCTTCTTGGTCCTCCTGACCTGATTCAAGAACTCCTCTCCTCTTTATTTACTTGGTCACATGTTTATTATATCCCATTTTTCCTTCAAGGTGGTGTACACAGTTCTCTTTCCCATTTTATCCTCATGACAGCTGGGTGAAGAAGGTTAATCTGAGAGACAAAGACTGACCCAGACCTACCCTGGGAGCTAGTGAGGATTTGAACCCGGGTCTCCCAGGTCTGAGTCCCACATTCAAACCACTTTACCACATGGACATACACTGTTTCCTGCCAGCCTTTAGTATCTTTCTGCCTGTGTTCTCTAGAATTCCTTCTGTTTTCTTTTCACTTGTTTAAATTTAAATTTATATAGTATAATGTATTGGTTTACCTTTCTGTCTAATTTAGTATTTTCTTTCTAAATTCTCATGGTTTGTTCCCACTCACCATTTCCCCCCTACCCTCTATTTTAATACCTTCCTATTCCTTTTTCTTCTTCGTCCACAAATTTCTTCAGTCATTCTGTCTTTATTGTCCCTTTATACCCTCTATTTCACCCCTAATACCTAGTCCTTCATGTACTCCATTTTCTAATTAGGAACATAGGGAGATGCCTTATTATACTGAGTCAGACTGATTGGTCCATCTTATATCCTGTCTACACTGACTGGTGGTGGTTCGCCAAGGTTTCAGATCTTTCCCAGCCCAACGTGGAAATGCCAGGAAATAATAATAATATTATAATAATTTATTTTGTATACCGTGCCCATCTGGCTGGGTTTCCCCAGCCACTCTGGGTGGCTCCCAACAGAATATTAACATCAATAAAACATCAAACATTAAAAACTTCCCTAAAATTGAACCTGTGACCTTCTTCTTAAATAAAATTTTATTAAAACTTTTTCATAATGCCATATGATCAAAGAAACTAATCTAAATGAAAACAGGATGAGAAAAAAAATGGGGGGGGGGAAACCAAAAGGAAAAGGAAAAAAATAGAAGAAACAAAATAAAAGAGAAGCAATTAAAAGGACTTCTGATTTTCCATCTGTCAGTTTCATAAAAGAAATTAGTCAAAATATTCGCTCTAGCATGACATCCAACTCATCTTCTTTCCGTTAGGCAATAATTTCCCAATCTTCCACCCCAAATGTCTCTGATTCATTTTCTTTTTTACACAAAAACTCCAAAAGGGGTTCTCTGATTATTATTATTAACAATAATAAAATTCATCAATGTTTTTTCTCTAATTAAACAAATCAACTTTGTCTCCAGCAACCTATGACCTACCTCTGAGCCATGGCCCTTCCAAAATTCTCACTCCCCTCTTCCTTTTGTCTCTCCAGGATCCTTTGAGTCTTCGATACCTGCTGGAGCCCACCTTCCCAGACCCCCTGTCCATGCCAGATTTCTTACCACGCCTCCTGGCGCAGTGCGTTCTCCTCGAAGGAGCCCGGGCCGAAGGCTCCTGTGTATCCGGCACCATCCGGGTCCTCAACTTAGCCTACGAAAAACGGGTCTCCGTGCGGTACACCTGGGATTCTTGGGCTACGCAACACGAAGTCCGGGCATCCTACGCCGCTCCTGCAGGCCGAGATCGGGACCACGCCGACCGCTTTGCCTTCCGCCTTCCGCTGCTCACCCCGTTGGTCCCTGGGGTTGTCCTAGAGTTTGCCATTTGCTACCTTGTGGGGGCAGAAGAGTTCTGGGACAACAACCAAGGCCGCAACTATTGCCTGAGGCCTCCACCTTGTGTGGATGAGGAGGAGGAGCCCCCCAGCCCCACTGCCGATTGCTGTGAGACAGGGTGGATACACTTCCTCTAAGGGAACATAGAGCCATCCCAATAGGATAGGAGGAAGGACAGGAACCAAAGGACAGGACAGAGCAGAAGGGGGGACTTGCCAAATGTCTCTGTTGGGGAGTGCTGTTGGGTACTTGCACTGAGCCCTAAGAATAGGGTGGGTGGCAACTATAAATATGCTAGAGGCCTCATGCAACGCTTGGGAATTCAAAGAAACCCAAAAGATCAGTGCAATTGTGCAATCAGTGGTTAAAATCAGTTTTGAAAGTCCGCCATCTTGATTCAAAATGGCACCCAACGGTATCAAAACATAGGCCAAAAACGGCTCATTGATCTCAGGAACAATCGTGCAAAATGCGGTAAAATTCGGCACATTCTTGAAAGGTTCTGTCCTCAACCTGGATTCAAAATGGCATCCCACTGTATCAAAATATAGACAGAAACCTGCTTCTTGATCTCAAGAGCCATTATGCAAATTTCAGTTACTTTTTCTTAAGAAGCATCCGAATGCATAGCAAACAACTTTCCAATATATATACATATAAGCAGATGTATGCAAAGGTTTGAGGTAGATGATTTGGGTTTGCTCCCAGGCTCCCTAGTATGACATTCTGCAGGCCAAAGTCTGCTATGGAGTTTCTACCTGAGTGATATCTGACAAAAATCAGTCTCTGAAGTAGGGCAGTAACATTCACCACATACCCTGTTTTCCACAATATACTAACTTGCTATCTAGCTGTGAGTGCTTTCACCAATCTATTTCACCAAGCAAATAGTGAGTGAGAAATAATGAGAAAAGGTCAGGCAAGTCAGCCTTTTGTTCTCATTTTACAGTTGGGGAACAGGAAGTCCTAAGAGAGTGACTTGATCTGTTGTAAGCTAGGATTTGAACTCAAGACTCCCACCCAGTAATCGAACATTGTTCTGCTGGGGGCTCTCTGAGACTGAACAAAATCCACATAAAGAGGCTAGCCTTCAAAGTACCACCCCCACCCCATGTAACTTGTATGTTGCTAAGCAACATATGTGCATCTCGAGGATCATCAAGAGATCCCTTCCCTTTGTTGGGGTCTCACTGGTGCCTTTACATGAGATTGAGCAAGAGTAAGCTAAATACACATATGTCCAGGGAGAAATTCTGGCCTAGGAGTAAGGTGAAAAAGACTGAACTCTGGTGAAACAAAAGATGGACAATATCCACTGCTATATATCGTGGAGGTGGATCTCCTCGGCGTCTGTCACTAGATTCTGGGTGGCACTAAGAACAATGAGTTTTCATCCTGAGGACTTGTTCACACATGCTAATTCCACCCGCATCTCCCTGCATGAATAGATGGGAAATGTGGAATGTATGAATGTTTAATGTAATTGTATTGCTGTTCTCTCAACCAGAGTGTTCTGAACTGGTTCCTTGCGCACGTTTCATTATGTCGTTGTGAGATCACTTCACTGATCAAGCAGAGAGTAGCTGCCTGATCTGTGTGTTTCAGCAGGGGGTGGGGTGGTAATGAACACTTGCGGCAAGTTCATTATCATGTTGCAAAAAAAGTCTTGTGTAGAAGCAGCACTATCCAAAATGGTGTCCAGGACAGTTTACAGTGGTGTCATCTGGTACCACCCATGCTTTGGTTGAAATGCACGGTGAAAAAATGGGAAGGTCTAAATTTCCATGACCCACAAGATCCCTAACAACTGAAGTCTCCATAATAGTGTTTCTTAAAGTTCTGATGAATTTATTCTCTTACAATTGAAAGCGTTCTTCACTCTTGCACCTGAAAATATTTATTTTAATGTGTGCAAAAATAATCCATTCTCTGCGTGACTCGGTCATTGTTCTAGGTGCCTACTAGCAGTTCAAACCGTTCTCTCGTGAGCAAAGCAGTGCAGCTGTGTACAACAAGAATGCACAATGAAAAAACTACAATAAAATATGAAAACATCATAAAACACAAAACCAAAAGACCAACAATTAGGGGAATTAAGTCTCTGAAAATGTTTGACAAAACAAATGTTTTCAGTATTGAGAGAACATCAGAATTGTAGGTGCCTGTCTAATTGCTATAGGAGCAATGCTCTAAAATATCAGTGCCATTGCACTGAAAGCCTTGGCCTAATCCAGTCCTTATGATGTACTACTGCTCTTGGTTCAAGTAGAAGTTAAATGAACATGTGGCACATGTCAAGCAGGTGGTCTTCTCTAAAAAATTGCAGTGATCTGGCTGGTGTTTAAGGGAAAAGGCAGACCTCCAATTATTAATGGGAAGAAACAATAGATAGTCTCTTTATATCATACTAATGAGGAGTGCCTGGCACTGCTTGGGGATCTGTAGAAACCCTAAAATATTGTGACTTTCAAATAGCTAGTGCAACTTGTGAGTTTGGGCCCATCACACCAAAAATCAGGCAAAGTCACACCAAAGTCATGTTCTACTTCACTATCTTGATTTGAAGTGGTGACTAGCATCCAAATATCGATGAAGGCTGCTGGAGCCTTCATGACAAGTTTGGTGATAATGTCTTGAGCGGTATCTGAACCAATAGAAAACAGACAATCCATTTTCCAAAATATAGATTGATTTGGCATCATTTTTTCCACCATAGTGTAACGATTGGGGAAAGCCAGCTACCTAAAATCACCTCTAATTACTGGGGGCCATCTGCTCCCTAGTCCAACCCAGGCAGAAGATTCTGGGGCAAATGGACTATTTGTCTGGACCTCAGAGGGAAGACGCTAGGCTTGGGCAGAGATTGGATCAGTGATATATGCTTTAGGTGTGTTCCATAATGTGACAATGAAATGGCACCAGTGAACCAAAGTTTACATTAATGTTTGTAACTGACCAAAACAAGCAATTGGACTGAAAAACCAAAGAAATAAAACAGTGAAAAAGACTGAAAAGTCTCAGACTCACGTTATTTTTGCATACCTCTAAGAATCTAAGGGGGACACAGGTGGCGCTGTGGGTTAAACCACAGAGCCTAGGGCTTGCCGATCAGAAGGTCGGTGGTTCGAATCCCCGCGACGGGGTGAGCTCCCATTGCTCTGTCCCTGCTCCTGCCAACCTAGCAGTTTGAAAGCACGTCAAAGTGCAAGTAGATAGTCATGCTGGCCACATGACCCAGAAGCTTTACGCTGGCTCCCTCGGCCAATAAAGCGAGATGAGCGCCGCAACCCAGAGTCAGTCACGACTGGACCTAATGGTCAGGGGTCCCTTTACCTTTAAGGATCTAAGACGAGCCTACTGGATCAGGACAGTAGCCTCTTTTGTCCAGCATCTTATTCTCAGGGTGGCAACCAGATGCCTGTGGGAAGCCTGCAAATAGGACCTGAGCACAAGAGTATTCTCCTCACTTGCAATTCCCAGCAGCAGGTATTCAGAGCATGGTATATGGGGTGTTAGGGGAGGGGTAGTACCTCTGGTGGGGGACACATCATGCTTCTGGGGTAGTTTGTCCAACTTTGGTCTCCACCCTGCACTCAGCTCTCACCTATGGCTCCTGGAAGCTGCCTGCATGCAATAGCGGCTGCACCCCAGGAATGGCTTCTAGGGGCAGGCTAAGCCAGGAAAGGGTAATTGATGAGTGTCAAACCCTCAGCGAGTTAGGGACTTCCTCTGCGTGCGAATACAGGCTCTGGCAGATTGAGCAGGAAAGACCAATAGTCAATAATGCAGAGATTGCCAGACTACAACTCCCACCATCCCTGATCATTGGCAGGACCGATGGGAGCTGGAGTCCAATAGCTGCTGGAGTTTCCGCAGGTTAACTACTCCTTACAACATCCTTCCTCAACCTTGGGTCCCCAGATGTCATTGCACTACCACTCCCATCACCCCTAGCTAGCAGGATCAGTGGTAAGGGATGATGGGAGTTGTAGTCCAACAACTGGTGACCCAAGTCTGAGAAAGGTTGCCTAGCAGGTGGGAGGGAGAACTGGGCAATTTACATCACCTTGCAACACAGGGAGGGGGAAAGAATTGTTGTTTATTAACCGTGTATACCGCCCTTCATTCCAAAATCGCAGGGCTGTGGTTCACATCAAAATAATTACAAGAACACAAAATACCGTCACGAAAAAACAAACAAGAAGGAAGTTTCAGGACCTATAGCAAGGAACGGATGGAGCACAAAGGCTGAGAACACACCATGTGTTTAAAGCACACGAATTCCTCCCTAACAATCCTGGGAACTGTAGTTCGCCGCTCACAGAGCTACAGTTCCCAGAAACTTTCACAAACCACCGCCTGCTGCCTTGCTGCTTTTATTATTTCATTTCTTCTGCAGCCTTGAAAAAGGAACAAAAGGATTGCTCCAAATTTGGTCCTCTGGAGGGGCGAGAGAGTTGGAAGAGTTGGGTGCAAGCCCAAATCTGTGGCTGGCTGTCTCCCCCACCCTCAATTTCTCCTTCTCCTCCTCTTTCTTTCTTTCTCTCTCTCTCTCTCTCTCTCGCTCTCCCTCCCTCCTTCCATCCCTTCCCTCCTCCATCTCCCCTTCTCCCAACCCCTCTCAGCCCTCCCTTCTTCCAGATCCCTCCTCCTTTTCCTACCAGACAGAGACTGAGAGAGGGGGGCGACTGTGGTCCGGACCCCCTCCAAAAAAAGCCCTACACCGATCGCAAACTTCACCCCCCCCCCTCCGGGTAAGCCGATCGACACTTAACTAAGTTTTCTTCTTCTTCGCGTCGTCTTGGTTGCATGCGGGAGGGGGCGAGCACTTTCCCCAACTCTTAGCCATCACTATGCGCCCCCACGCCGTCAAAAAAAAAAAAAGGCCTGGAAATATAGGGAGGGGGTCGAGAGAGACTCTTTGGCCGCGGGCTACGTCCATACTTTGAATGGGGGTGGGGGTCCTGCATCTTTGTAATTCCTCCTGTTACTACTCAGTTTTATTTAGGATTTACTTGGGGGGGGGGAGAGTGTTAGCTACTTTAGCCCATGATATGCAATCCCCAAGATACTTTTATAATGTACTCGTTTAACTTGGTATGAAATGTACTAGTACTAGTTTAACTGGTATGAAAGCTCATACCAATAACTAATTTAGCTGGTCTCTAGGGTGCTACTGGAAGGAATTTATTTTATTTTATTTTATTGGTTTTATTGATTTTGTTTTGTTTCGACTATGGCAGACCAACACGGCTACCCCTACCTGTAACTAGTTTAACCCAGATTAGCTGCTTCTCTCCCCCAATGTCCCTATTGTGGGTAGAAGAGACCCCCCCTCCCAGCATAGTAATCTGTATTGAAACGTTGGGGGGGGCGAAGAGATCAACAGATCCCTTGGTCGGTTAGAGTAGATCTAGTTGGGAAGTATAACAGAGGAAAGGGGAAAATGTTAATTTAACCACTTTGCAGCTGCAGGACCTTAATTCATAATACAGTGGTACCTCGGGTTACATACGCTTCAGGTTACATACGTTTCAGGTTACAGACTCCGCTAACCCAGAAATAGTACCTCGGGTTAAGAACTTTGCTTCAGGATGAGAACAGAAATCGTGCTCCTGCGGCGCGGCAGCAGCAGGAGGCCCCATTAGCTAAAGTGGTGCTTCAGGTTAAGAACAGTTTCAGGTTAAGAACAGACCTCCGGAACGAATTAAGTACTTAACCCGAGGTACCACTGTACTTAAAGAGGCATCAGGGAAGTGTTACGGAATCTGTGTTGATAGGAGTACCGCCCCCCACATTTGTTTAGGACCCTAAAAGTATCTGTGGGGCAGCTGGAGAATAAACGTTTTTGTGGGCTACTCAATTTTTTGTCAGCTGATCCATGTTCCTCTCCCCATAGGTAACCCCACATATCTCCCACTTTCTTCCAGGTCTGTCTACCCGCCCCCTACCGCCCCACATTGTAGCAATGCCCCACGGTGTGGCCTTCCTTTTGGTGGCAGCCACATGGGCTGTGGTCTCCCGTGCTGATGGGTGCAATAAGGCCCTCTGCGCCAGCGACGTCAGCAAGTGCTTGCTGCAGGTAAGAGGTTGGGAAAGCACTGCCTTGCATCCGATCTTGTTGCAGACCTGGATTTGGGATGGGCAAGCTCCTGGCCAGGGCTGGATTTAGGTTTGATGAGGCCCTCAGCTACTGAAGGTAATGGGGCCCTTTATATGTCCAGCTGTCCTTTGTCAACAACAAATTGACACTGTTTTTTGTGTTGAATATATGCTATATGGTAATTTATGGGCCTAATAGGTTTCCAAAGCCATTTGCCTACGTTGCCATGCAACCAGTCCGTGCAGAATGTAGGCACCCTATATATAGAAAGGAGCAAACCAGTGATATTTTAGGGAGCAGGCTAGCAGGCGGGGCCCATGACTTACATCATAGGAGCCTACACAACACAAAACACTGTTGCTGTATGTAGGTTTTGTTTCACAGTCATACCTCGGGTTACAGACACTTCAGGTTGCGTGTTTTCGGGTTGCGCACCATGCCAAACCCAGAAGTACCGGAACGGGTTTTGGCGCATGCGCATGCCGAGACACGGCACTATGGGTTGCAAATGCTGTGGGTTGTGAACGTGCCTCCCGCACGGATCACATTCGCAATCCAAACGTCCACTGTATTTTTTTTTACCTTATATTTTGGAAATGCACATCCAGTTTTTTTTCCTTTAATTTTTTTTGGGCCCCCAAGAAATATAGCCCTAAGCTATAGCTTGTTTAGCTTATACGTAAATCCAGCACTGCTCCTGAGACCTCTTCTCCCCCTTGAATGGGAGGCTCAGTCACAGCACTAACCAGTGCTCTCACACAAAATGTGGTTAGAATGCGTGACAAGTACTCTGTGTATCTGTGTGAGCTGTTACCACAGGCTTCCTTTGGATTGGCAGCCCAGAACGGTCACTCACGCAGAAGCACAGCAAGGCAACCTCTTCATTTGGGGAGGCTGAACTACCCAGTCACAGCTGATGCAGGAATCAGGGGAGAACAGCGCATTCATGGCAGGGGGCTGACTGGACAGAGTCAAGGCCAGGGCATCAGGCAGAGAGGCAGTGGCAGCCTCCTTCTCTGGGAGGGTAAACCTGAGCTCACAAGATCTGCTAAACATTTAATTATTTCTCAACACGCACACATTTTGGAAGAATGGGGGCCTTTTTTGGACTACAGTGGTACCTCTGGTTGCAAACAGGATCCATTCTGGAGGCCTGTTCGCAACATGAAAGGAAGGCAACCCGCAGCGGCACGTCTGCGCATGCGTGTGTTGCGATTCACCGCTTCTGCACATGCAGTCATTTTGCGCGTCTGCGCATGCGCGAGTGGCGAAACCCGGAAGCAACCCTTTCCAGTACTTCCGGGTTGCCGTCAGACGTAACCTGAAAGAACGTAACATGAAGTGGATGTAACATGAGGTATGACTGTATTTGAAAAAGCACTATAAATGAAATTGCGGGCAGGATTTGAGAAGAAAGGATAAAGTGATTGCATTAGAGGGATTTCTGTAATAGATAAACTATTGATATATAATGTAGTAGAAATGGGTATGAACGAAAACAATGTAGTGTGGGTGGGAAGTCAATATATGAAAAATGTAACTATTTATTTTGAAGTCAGTTTGTAACACTGGTCCTGAAAGACCTTCATTGGCTCCCAGGACGTTTCTGAGCACAATTCAAAGTGTTGGTGCTGACCTTTAAAGCCCTAAACGGCCTCGGCCCAGTATACCTGAAGGAGCGTCTACATCCCCATCCTTCAGCCCGGACACTGAGGTCCAGCGCCGAGGGCCTTCTGTCGGTTCCCTCCCTGCGAGAAGTGAGGTTACAGGGAACCAGGCAGAGGGCCTTCTTGGTGATGGGGCTGTACTTGTCGATCTGGCCATCCTCACTTTGGCGGCAAAACAGGGGCAGATTTGTGTGCGCGCTGGTGTGATCATTTTACAAAGGGAACCGGGGTGGGGGTGGGGAAGGTCACTGTTAACACCCCCACTTGATATCTCTTGGCAGGAAGTGTGCCAGTGTGAGGCCAACCGAGCTGGGTGCCCATGCTGTCGGGAATGTGCATTCTGCTTGGGCAACCTCTGGGAGTCCTGCTGTGAATGTGTGGGTGAGTGAATTCCAGGGGGTGTTAAACGCCCGTCTTCAACTGTCACATTGCAGGATGGGAAAAAAGGTGGGGGCCAAAGTAGAGACAGGAAGGTCTGGAAAAAAACTGGAAATAAGGGGAGGAACAGGGGGGTTTCCGAAGCCGTTTTTTTCCGGAAAAAATGAAAAGAACATTTTGATAGAGTTTGAATATTCCACACACTTTTTTTATTTTTTCTGTGGGGAAACTGGGGGAAACCGTGAGGCTTTGAGGAAGCTGGAGTCCTGTTGGTGCTGCATGCAAAAGGTGTTCTACCACTGAGCTTGGGCCCCGTCCCCTAAACTGTGAAAATATGGCTGGGAGGAGGGTTTCCAGATCCAGGACGCTGCCCGCTTCTTCCCAGTGGCTGAACTGTGGTCCATGAGGAATTCCGACTTGATTTCTCCTCTCCGCAAGGGCTGTGTGACGAACGTCCCTCCTCGGCCCCCCGCCCTGCCCTGCGGAGCTCCATGCACAACCTGATGTCCCCGGTGCCCTCGCTCTTCCGGGCACTCATGGCCATCTCCGACAACGACCCTCCCATGGGCTGGAGCATCCTGACCCTACCAGTCGAAGAGGAGCTGCGGCAGAACCATGCAGAGACCGGCCACCTCCTCTTGGGGCCTCACACAGGTACGCGTGTGGCGGGGAGAGAGGGGGCTGTTGGGAGACGCAGGTGGCGCTGGAAGGTTACATGCCATTTGCATGGGGGGAGGTGGGTTAAGAGGCAGCGTGGTATAGTGGTTAGAGCTTCAGACTAGAACCTCGGGGAGCAGGGCTTGATCTACAGTAATAAATGACAGGAAACATTCAGATTGACACATACCTGTTCACAATGGCACCTGAGGGTTTTTTGGGGATTGGCATGGGGGTTAATTGAGTGATGTGTGCTGTAACCTAGAAGGGCCATTGCCCAGGGACAGAACACCTGCTTTGCATGCAGAAGGTCGCAGGTTCATCTTCTGGTAGCACTGGGAATGTCTTGTCTGAAACTCTGGCGCACAGCTGCCAGTCAGTGCAGACAATACAGAGTTAGATGGACTTTTGATCTGACTCGGGATAAGGCAGCTTATTCTATTTCTAAAAGGCCCTGGCTCAATTCACACATGAGCTCGTCATTCCCAGCCGTTGCCTCCCAGCCTTCCCATTGGCTAGGCTAGCTCCATACTGCCTACACAGGCTGGCAGCAGCTCTCCAGGGTCTCAGTCTAGATTCTCTTCTAGCCTTACCTGGGGATCGAGCCTGGGACCCTTCTTTGTGCAAAGCAGACGCACGACATCTGAGCTGCAGCTTTTGTCCTGGGTTCAACCGCAACGACTGCAAACCTTCTCTCCTCTCGCTTCCAGGCTTGGCCCTCTCGGATGCCAAAGGCCTTAATGCCACCATGCCACCGTGCCAGTCCATTTTCTTCAACGAGTGCCTGTCCATGAGCCGGTGCCGGACGGCTTGCCAGTCGGTGGGCGCCTGGCGCTACCGCTGGTTCCACAATGCCTGCTGCCAGTGCCTGGGGCCAGACTGCCTGGGCTATGGGGGAGCCCACGCACAATGTTCCAGTTGCCGGGACTGAGATCTATGGGTCTCTCGCCCCCTCAGAAAACACCCACTCACCTTGCCCTAGCCTCTGCTTGGGCTGCCTGCCCCAGTCACACCCAATCTCCCTTTCTTCACTGAGCAAACATGAATGAAGCACTTGCTTTTTGTTGCTGTTCATTAACCTTTTTGGTTCTATGGACCCCTCTGGACTCATCCCTTCCCTGGCACTGGTCTACGATGGTCCTCCCAAGCAACAGCGGCTTCTGCCCCACCTTCTCCCTCTGCTTATTATGGGTATCTTTGCCAGCTACAGTCCCCTCTCTCTACTCTTCCTTACAACCCAGCTGACTTTGCCTTATTCCCTAATGCTCGCTGTTTAAGGCACCCCTCCCAAAAGAGAAAACGCCTTCTGCTTATAAGCACTGCACCTGGAAAAAAGGTGTCCTAGGTACCTGCCTATAGCCACCTTGTGGGGGGGGGGAATGCCCCTTTTCCAACCCCTCCGCAGCCCCAAGTTTTCTGAACGCCTCGTCCAAGTCAATTGCTTCACGGACCTAGATATAAAGACTTTTGTCAGTTTCCCATCTTTGTAATGATAATAAAAGGAATCTTTTTACCTGTACTGTTGTTATTCTTGTTGTTATTTATTCGTTTTATATACTGTCCTTCATCACAAGGTCTCGGGGCAGTTCACAAGACAAGGCAGTTGCAGAAGCCTCATCAGCCAGATTATCTTCTGAGCTGATTATTTATTATTTATTTATATTATTTATTGAATTTCTATACCACCCTAAACCCGGAGGTCTCAGGGCGGATCACAGAATAAAATCAAGATATAAAACCACGAAATACATAATAAAAATAAAAACAGCAACCCAATAGCCTTCCACCCAAAACAAACATGTTTTAAAAGGGAATAGGATGTAAATCAGATCAACCAAAGGCCTGGTTAAAAAGGAACGTTTTTGCCCGGTTCCTAAAGGTGTATAATGAAGGTGGCAGGCGAACTTCCTTGGGGAGAGCATTCCACAGATGGGGAGCCACTGCAGAGAAGGCCCCGTTCTCGTGTTGCCACCCTCTGGACCTCTCGAGGAGGAGACACACGAAGGAGGGCCTCGGAAGGTGATCTCAGGGTCTGGGAAGGTTCATATGGAAACAGGCAGTCCTTGAGGTATTGTGGTCCTTATTAATAGGTTGTTCTACTTACAAACAGCTTTTTATGGGGATGACAAAGTTATCACGACCTGGATAATAAGAAACATCCAGAAACTAGCTTTCCAGGGGGAAACACAGGAAAACAGCATCAAGGCGGCCCCACTTTTCAGCCTAGCTGCTAGGTAGCTGCAGTTTCTGGTCCGTGTCCAAGGGAAACCCCACATATAGTGCACTGCAGCGGTCCAGGCGGGAGGTCACCAGATCATGGACAAACAAGACCAGGATCAGACGTGGCTGGTGAAGCAGCCTAAACTGGGCCTGAACATTCCTAGCCACAGCAGCCTCTTCGGACTTGTGTGACAAGCTGCTATCTGGCAGCATCCCCAGACTCCGAGCTTGTTTCTTCTGAGGGAGTGCAACACCACCCAGAGGTCTCAGTTTATTGGCCTCCATCACTGCTTCCAGACACTGGTCTGACACCTTCAAAGCTTCAGATGGAATGCAGAGATATGCCAGGAGTGTTCAGATGACACACTGCGCCAAACTCCCATTTGACAGCTCCCCAAAGTTTCATTGGTACAGTGGTATCTCTGGTTACATACGCTTCAGGTTACAGACTGCGCTAACCCAGAAATAGTGCTTCAGGTTGTTATGGTAAAATCTGGGTGCGAGGCTGCTCTGCCACCCAGCTCGTCGGACTAAGTCCGCGGGTCCCTGCGGAGGAAAATGAGCTCAGCCAGAGACAGGAGCAAACTGCAGAAGATCCAAGTTTATTGCGCAACAGGTTCAAGGCGAGATTGAACAGCGAGAAAGGGGTGACATGAACTTTTGAAACTTCCCTCCATGTCCCAGAATACAGTGCAAAATACATCCCAGTTACATCATGAATACATTAAGAAGAGGTTGGGTTACACAGGATTAACATATGGAGGAGGGAGGGGGGAATATGCAGAGCTGGAGATATGCGCAGATAAGCACATCCTGAGTACCGGTGATGAGAAGACAATGGTAGTCTGCCACCTGGCATTGCCCGGAGTAAAGGCTTGGCAGAGTGATTTGACAGGATTAGGGTCTTGACACCTTGCTTGAGGGATTATGGAGGACAGGGAAGGTGTCATGGAGTCCTAGAGAAACTGAGCAAATTGGCACGTTGATTTTCTATGAATTTTATAGATTTTAGTCCCTTTTGAGGGACGCGGGTGACGCTGTGGGTAAAAGCCTCAGCGCCTAGGGCTTGCCGATCGAAAGGTCGGCGTTTCGAATCCCCGCGGCGGGGTGCGCTCCCGTTGCTCGGTCCCAGCGCCTGCCAACCTAGCAGTTCGAAAGCACCCCCGGGTGCAAGTAGATAAATAGGGACCGCTTTCTAGCGGGAAGGTAAATGGCGTTTCCGTGTGCGGCTCTGGCTCGCCAGAGCAGCGATGTCACGCTGGCCACGTGACCCGGAAGTGTCTCCGGACAGCGCTGGCCCCCGGCCTATAGAGTGAGATGGGCGCACCAACCCCAGAGTCTGTCAAGACTGGCCCGTACGGGCAGGGGTACCTTTACCTTTACCTTTAGTCCCTTTTGACATTGACAATTGGAAATAAATGGATATATTGTAGCAAAGAAGAAGGTGAAGAAGACATGCCCCCCTTCCGTATCAAGGTTAAGAACTTTGCTTCAGGATGAGAACAGAAATTGTGTTCTGGCGGCATGGCGGCAGCAGGAGACCCCATTAGCTAAAGTGGTGCTTCAGGTTAAGAACAGTTTCAGGTTAAGTACAGCCCCCCCAGGAACGAATTAAGTACTTAACCCGAGGTACCACTGTACTATAGTGGACCTTATGTTTCCAGACGAGATCCTGGAGTCCTCCTGCTCTTCAGCAAGAAGGCTGAGCCATTCTGACTTGTTGGTGGCTCCAGATATGAGACAAAACTCAACACTACTGTCTACTATATACAGTTCATCTGGTCCTTGAAGTAAAGATGCACATGTACAGAGAGATCCACTAACATCACCATGCTGTGTAAAACCCACAGCCTCTTCCCCAACTCTCACAAATTCAGTCAGCAAGTCATGCGCTCCAGCTCGCTGGTGTTGCTATGGTAACCCAGTGCACCTGGTACCCTTATCTCAGGACATCCAGACATGGGGGGTGTGCTAACTCAAGGCATGAGACCAAACACTTTAATTTCACTCAACGTTCACATTATACCAACATGATTGACCCTCGCAAGCAACCATCCCTTCTCGGGGATGCCCTGCCAAAGCGAGAAGCATCTGCAGCGGGTTCCAGTGAGATCTTGTGGAGGTCTCCACTCATGGCTCTTACGAGATCTCACTGGAAGCCACAGCTGCATGACCCTGGTAAGCGAGGCTTTGGTGGGGGCAGCAAGGGGGTGGTCAGCACCTTCCCAAAATTTTGCTTCAGGTGGCAAAACAGGATGGGCCACCTCTGTCCCTTCTGCAAGGACCTAGATCACCAGTGCTGTAAACTCGGCATATTTATCTGGTGTAGGAATTCCTGCAGCCATCTCTCTGCTTACATGTGGAGGTCCTGTAGATGTGACTGAACTACCATTCTCATCAGCATCTAAGGGCAAGCATAGCTGATAGGCCAGGGATGAGGAGGTGTAGTTCAGTCCCGTCAGGCAGGCCAAAGGCTGTGCACATCTGCCTTACCAGAGTTTATCCCTCACATATAATGTATTTATTTTAATGGTGCCTCTGAGCATGTGCAGAATGTCTTTCCCTCGACATTATGAACATGCTTTCTACAAGGCAGTTGTCCAATGATAGGTTCAAAGAGTAAAGAGGAAGTTGAGTGGAGATGGAAGATCAACAACCCCTGTTTTACTAATGAGGAATGCAAAATCAGTCATCTTGTTTTACTAATGAGGCACCCCAAAATCAACTATAAAGCCGGTGTAGAGTAATGGTTTATGTGCAAGACATATGAGGACCAGAAAGGTCACCAAATCCCAGCTGGACTGTTAACAAACTGCTAATCAACTTAAGTTTCATTCAGAGTGTGGGTCCACTGAAATTAATGGAGCAATGTTTGTCACGTTAATTGTTTTCTATAGGTCAGCTCTGAATAAAACTTAGCTGAATATCCTCCTGAGTTTTGAACAAAACCCCACCACAGAACCAAGCTTCAGATCTCTACCCTAATGTGGTCCCATACCTTCCCAATGGCCTCGGGGGGGGGGGAGCAGATGCTTTCTCATCCTCGCAATTGATATTATTTCGACTTATTCACACACACACACAAGCCTCCACATACAAAGATATATTAAAATCGCAGTTCCTCCCTATCGGACACAGAGCATTCTGAGCATTCTGGAACGCCTGAAGCCACAATGAAGGAGGCGCGCAAAGATGCTTCTGAGCACATTCAGAGTAAAGAACCATTCCCACACATGTGGGGCGAAGGGGCTGGGTTTTCAGGTAAGGGGGTGTGGCTTGAACCTTGGTTCCTATTCAAAAACAGACGGCCGGCCTGAGTGGAACCCAGGAGTCCTGCTGGTTGGGCGCCTCGCTGCTTGCCTCGCTCTGCTTGCAGATCCCAGGAGTCCGGCTTTGCTGGCCGGCTGCCTCTTCCAGCCAATGGCAGGTCCCCGGCCCGCACGGCTGCCCAGCCCAACCTCCTCCATCCCCGCCGGCTCCCCAAGCGGGCGGAACCCGACTGCAAGGGGGAAGAAGAGCCGGATCAGGCCCTGGCGGGTGAGTGGCCGTGGTCGGCAGGAGCTTCAGCGGCGCCCTCCCCTCTTCCGCTTCGCCTGGGCCTGCTGCGATCCCTCCTCTATTGAGCCTTTCCTTCATTGCCTCCGCTTTTGCTAGCCTTGGTGCTACATCCTTCCTTTTCCTCTTCCTGGCTTTTCTCCCAGGAACTCTGCTCCTCTTTTCTGCTCTCCTCTTTCTTTAGATTGCTCGCTCTCTCGTCTTCCACATGCAAAAATATCCCCCCTTTCCACCGATTCCTCTCATCCTTTTCTCTTCCGCCACCCGCCCTACCCCTCCACCTCTTTCGGCCTGCCCATCCCTCCTTCTTTCTCTTTTGTTTACCACCTCTTCCCAAAACTGCTATAATAAGACGATATTGCGGTGGAGTAAGGAAGGTGGGGAGAAAAATAAACAGCGGTCTTCCGGTTTCCTTCCTTGTTTGTTCTGGGAAGCGTGCCTGGGCAAAGTGGGAGCCCTGGGGGAGAAGTGGCAAGAGTAGAGAGGAGGAGAGAGTAAGGCATGCTCACAGTTGTGTGGGACTGTAGTTAAAGCAGGTAGTCGGGGGTATGGGATAGGGAGAGGGGGGGCAAGTGGGGAGGACTGAAAGTTGCTGCAAAAGGATTTGGGGGTGAATTGGGCGGGAGACAGTATGGGGTTGTGTCAGCAGTGGTGTGCCTGAAGTTTTACAGCAGGGGCTGGGAATGGCAGCCCGGGAGATCCAGGTTAGCATGTGGTTCCCCACAACTGCCAAGTGACACCAGCTAATGGACAGAGACTAGAGTCTAGGGAGGCAGAGTTCAGTCTTGCTGGGTGCTGCTTTGCCAGGGTGTTCTCTGCAGGGAATGCAGTGAAGAAGCAAACCATTGCAGGTGGCAGGATCGAATCCTTACAGAGTAATAAGACAGGTCCCTGCCCCTAGGAGTTTACAGCGGCAGGAGGCCTTATAAGGGAAAGCGCACCTTGGTTTAAGAACGGGTTTGGTTTAAGAACAGACTTCCGGAATGGATTAAGTTCGTAAACCGAGGTACCACTGTATAGACTTTTGAAATTGCCCACCCTGTAGCCCAAGGACGCCCCCCCCAAATGATACATACATTATAGAAGGAGGCGGTCTCCATCAGAAATTTGAGAGTGCTGCAACTCTCCTGTCTGCCAGGATACCTGATAATGCCTTACTTGATTGCATTTTCTGGATTGCCTGGCCATTCCTTTGAGATGGTAAATACTTAGTTCCTGAATCTCTTACGCATATTGATAACAGATACTTGCCAGACTCTAGATTCGGGTAGGTAGCTGTGTTGGTCTGACGCAGTCAAAATAAATAAAAAATTGTCCAGTAGCACCTTAGGACCAACCAAGTTTGTTCTGCGTATAAGCTTTCGTGTGCATGCATGCCAGACTGTATTTGCAAAGGGGGGTGTAAGTCCCTACAATCAAAAGACAATTGGAAAGCTTTCCCCATTTCCTTCCTCCTTGCAGAGAAACATTTGAGGTCAATTTGGGAGAGTCAAAATGGCTTCAGGATTGTTCTGTACTATTTCAGACACGTGGTTTATATACTTATGTGTTTGCCTTGTACGTTTATGAACATTTATTCTATATTTCAGACCTTTGACTTCTTATGACACATGCTAAAGTTTCAATCTTATGCACACTTACTTGGGAGTAAGCCCCATTTAATTCAGTGGCGCTGAACTCCTGAACAATACCTACACTCAGTTAAACAAATTGGTTGAGCAGAATGCTGTTGAGATGGCTGTGTGCAGTCTTGGAGGCAGTCTGCCTCTGAAATCCATTTGCTGGGGATGGAAATGAGCAAAAGTGGACTGCGCTCATGCCCTACATGTGGACTAGGGAACATCATGCCAATTTGGTCCAGCAGGACTGCCAATATGGTGCCCTTTGGGTGTTGTTCCACTACAGCTCCCATGAGCCCCTGCTGCTTGTTGTTGTTGTTTAGTCGTGTCCGACTCTTCGTGACCCCATGGACCAGAGCACGCCAGGCACTTCTGTCTTCCACTGCCTCCCGCAGTTGGTCAAACTCATGCTGGTAGCTTCGAGAACACTATCCAACCATCTTGTCCTCTGCCGTCCCCTTCTCCTTGGGCCCTCCATCTTTCCCAACATCAGGGTCTTTTCCAGGGAGTCTTCTCTTCTCACGAGGTTGCCAAAGTCTTGGAGCCTCAGCTTCAGGATCTGTCCTTCCAGTGAGCACTCAGGACTGATTTCCTTAAGAATGGATAGGTTTGATCTTCTTGCAGTCCATGGGACTCTCAAGAGTCTCCTCCAGCACCATAATTCAAAAGCATCCATTCTTCGGCAATCAGCCTTCTTTATGGTCCAGCTCTCACTTCCGTACATTACTACTGGGAAAACCATAGCTTTAACTATACGGACCTTTGTTGGCAAGGTGCCCCTGCTAGCATGGTCAAAAGCCAGTGGTGATGGGAACTTTAGTCCAACATCTGAAGGACACCCACCCCCAGTCATTTGGGATTTGGCTGCACAGCACCTTTTTCTTGTCGCTGGGTGTACTCAGTAACACAGCCAGCCACCAGATATGGGATTAAGGAGCCAGTGGCAGGGTGTGACTGGATGAATGTTAACTCATCAGTTCTGCAGAATCATTTCACACGCAGAATTCCATACAGTTGCTGTTCTGTTTGCCCTTGCTATGCCATTCCCATTCTACAGTGGGCCTCCGAACTCCCATGGACCTTGCTGGGTGCTGGAGGTGGATGTGGGGAGCTGAGGTTGAAAGAGAGGGACTTTGCCAAGGGCTATGCAGTGAGCAGGTGGCAGAGGTGGGACGGGCCTTGGCTCTGAGTACAGGTGGACAAATTCTTCCACATTTATTTATTTATTTATTTATTTCACTTATTTCCTCAGCTTTTCACTAGATGGCTTTATTTTTATGAGTTTTTGAAAATCATTTTGTTGCAACGTCAGAATTTGTTAACTGCTTTAACTTTCTTTTGAAAACAAGATGGGTTAAAAGTTCTTAAATCTTTTTTTATAATACATTGTATTTATTTTCAGTGTATAAACACTAGGGTTAGGCTATTTTTTAAAGGGGTGGGGAGTTTGGGGCAACTTAATGGGAGCAGATCTGCAGAAGCTGATGGAGAAAATGAAAAAGGTTAAGGAAAGCACTAAATAAATAAATAACCCAATTAAATGCAAGTTAGAATAGAGGACCCGAAGTGTCTGTTTCCCCTTAAAGGGCCAGCTTCCTGGGGATTGAGAAACCCCGCCTTCTTCCCTCTGTTTCCCAGCGTGCACTGCAGGGAGCAGGGAAGAGAAAGAAGGAAGGAAAGTCCTGAAGTGGGGGAGGAGTCAAGGGAGAAAAGTGAGTATAGAGGAAAAGAATTCAGGCTTGGGGAGATGGGAGGGGATTTTGACCTAGGGAGGAAAAGCAAGAGGGAAAGTTAGGCAGTGCTGGAAAGGGAAACGTTGAAGTTAAAGTAGGTTGCTGGCAAAAGGGGGTGGTGCTGTGAAATCTCAGGATATCGGTTGGGTAAACGGACCTCCTTTGGGGATGCTTACGTCTGAGTATCTGGAGAATAGTTATACACAGACACATATTCTGCAAAACTCCTCCCCTCCTTAAAGATCGAATGAAGCGGATATGGGCAGCTAGTACTATGATGTTTACATAGCTAGTTGCAAAACCTTGGAGAATGCGGTCTGCTTTTGATGGATTTGTGATTTATTTCCTTTTAATGCTGACTTTTGGAGCATTTAATCTTCTGGTGCCTTTGGAAATTGGCATTCATTGCTCCATTGTTGCTTCATTATCCTATTTAATTAAAGGCCATCTGCTTTCTAAAACTATTAGAGAATTTCAGTCTGGCTGATCAGTGCTGTATGTGTGTGCAGACATATACAGACAGACACACACCCCTGTGTGTGTAAATCATTGTATGCTGAAATACATAACAGGCTCCCCAGAGGCTTGCAGTTTAAAAGATTTGAATGAATACAAGGGAACACGTGAGATAGCAGAAGGTATACGCAGAAATTGGATCAAACTGGAGTCCCAAGTGAACAATTCTAGAACATATATAATGGAACTAAGCAGATGCACACAGTGTTGAAACTAAGCTATATATCTTTCCATGCTCTAGAGCAGAGTTTTCCAAAGTGATGGCTAATATAGCTCCCCAGACCCCAGGTTGGTGGAACTGTGCAAGGAGTGAATACAGACCTCAGAGTCAAAGGGGGCTGAAGTGTTAAACCTGTACCAGAAGAGGACCAGTGTTAGAAACAGATATGAAAGCTAGGAGCTAAACAGCACCTTAAACCTAGGTTATGGGTGCAACAATGGAATGTATAGGTGTGCTTTTTATAACAAGAATACAAAGCTGAAAGTGAATGAAGTGCACCTAAAATATGGTGTTCATCTTTCACATGGTCTAGTCTTTCCCCTGCCCACCCCCCCTAATATTCTTAAGAGGGTCTCTCCTCCAGAGAGTAGCTGGAAGAGGGGAGGAAGAAAAAGGTCCTCCTTTCTTTCCACTCTGCAGTTTTAATCTGAAATCTTAGGTGCTGAACTGAGCCCTTAGCTCAGAAACTGCCTGCACTAATGAAATTCCCTGTCTCAAAATGAACCTAGAACAATGGGAGTGTTGAACACTGAAAAGGACTAGGAGCGGAAAATAAAATTTCTGTTTATTGTTTGAAAATTTAATCAGGAATTATGAGTATCAGAAATAAAAGGCATGGGAATGTACAGAGGATACCTTCCTTGCCTATGAGGAATGTTTATTATATATTGATTTAAAAAACAAAACGAAACATTGTTTCACTTGTTGATGACAACTTTATAAGCTTATCAAGGGGTAAATGAACTCAGATGTTTGGGAAACCCTGTTTTGAGGGCCATCAGCAGGCTTTGGGGGACCCCAAGGTTTGCAGAAGGGCAAAAAAAGTCAGAGGAAAATGCCTAAAACAGAAACACACCCAAATGAAGACTGAGCATATTCAGTGGCCATAGAATTGCTGGTTGGATGTTTGGGGCAGGGTAGCGGAGGCAGAGAACTGATGGGGAGGGGGGTGGAGCAGCTGGACTCCTGAACAACAGAATTGCACACTGTAACATTTTGTTGCAGACCTCACATATGTTTTTCTAGTCTCAAACCAGATCTAATTCTGGCTTCATATCTTGCTTAATAAGAAGGAAATTAAATCTGTTTGCCAGTTTGGATGTATGGAAAACTGGTTCAAGGAGGCCTCAATATTGGCAGCAAATCTGGGAGCATGAGAGGAGGGAAGGGGTCTGGAATGAGTGCAATGGCATGCAGCTTGTTTGGGGGCTGATAAGTTACTTCTGAAGCAGCCCATAAAGGCCATTTACTTGCTAAATGTTATCTAGAAGGGAGGCTGTGTTGGTCTCCATCAGTAAAACAGTCCCGTGACTTTAAAGCAGTGAGCCTGTGTTTAGGCTGTAGCACTTTGGGATTGCAGGTGGGACCTCTAATGATAACTACAGTGGTACCTTGCTTTATGAACTTAATCCGTTCCGGAAGTCCGTTCTTAAACTGAAACCATTCTTAAATCGAGGCGCACTTTCCCTAATGAGGCCTCCTGCTGCCGGTGCCCTTCCACTGTTGGGATTCTGTTCTTAGACTGAGGTAAAGTTCGCAAACTGGGACACTACTTCTGGTTTTGCAGAATTCATAAACCAAATCGTTCATAAACAGGACTGTTCTTAAACTGAGGTACCACTGTAAATGCTTTTCTATCACCCCACACCACCCTGACCAATTCTCTGCACATAGAAAGAAGGCTAGGTTAGAACTCCTCTCCCAAACACTGTGGCTTGCTATATACAGTGGTACCTCAGGTTAATAACTTAATTCGTTCCGGAGGTCCGTTCTTAACCTGAAACTGTTCTTAACCTGATGTACCACTTTAACTAATGGGGCCTCCCACTGCCGCAGGAGCACGATTTCTGTTCTCATCATGAAGCAAAGTTCTTAACCCGAGGTACTATTTCTGGGTTAGTGGAGTCTGTAACCTGAAGCGTATGTAACCTGAAGCGTATGTAACCGAGGTACCACTGTACAGGAAATATTTCTTTTCTTCACCTGGAAGTGAACTCTACAATTTCCTCATTGTGGTGCTATCTCTCCTGTCCCCTCTTCCTCTAATGTAATTTCTTCTTCTTCTTTTGACCCATATTCTTCCTTTACTCTTTGGTTCTAGCTGTTCTGAGGGACAGAAGCTGATCTCCGGAGATAGAAGACTTCCTGTAGACGACAGCAGTGATGCCCCCCAACAAGGATGCCCCTGGCTGCCTTGGCTCACCTCCCGGTTTGATCTGCCTGCCACCCATCTCTGAGGACCTCCAGTTGGTGTGGACACAGGCAGCACAGACAAGCGACCTTGATGGCAACCAGCATCTGCTGCAAACTTTCAGCTATTTTCCATACCCCAGCCTCTCTGATCTGGCCTTGCTCTGCCTGCGTCATGGCCTCCACATGGAAAAGGTCAAGGCCTGGTTCATGGCACAGCGCCTACGCTGTGGCATCAGTTGGAGTGCAGAGGAAATTGAAGAGACTCGGGCTCGCCTCATCTACCATCAGGACCAGCTTCACTTTAGCTGCCTGCTTGCCAGGAATGATGATGACCCCTGGCACCAAACTTGTAAGAGTCAGGAGTATCACCAATCGGTTCCTACCTCTGTGCACCATTCCACTAAATATCCGCCGAACCAGCAGTCTTCCATAACTCCCTTAAGCCACTTCACCACAGCCCAGGGAATGAGGGAACTTGGGAGAATCACTCAGGACATTTGGGAATTGAAAGGGAATGTCTTGTCCCACCATAACAAAGTTCAGGAGAACTGTGAACCTTCAGGAACCTCCGTGCAGCTTCACAATACCAAAGAAATCTTTTCTAGTTCTTATCTACCTTCCACAACCACCAGCTTGGATCGCAACTTCCATAACTCTCACCCTATGACCTGGGGTCTCACCAAAACATCCCTGCAGCCGGCTGAACCTGTCACCCCTGCAGTGAATGGTGGGCATCACCCGGTGATTCTTCCAGCGGTCTCTTCCACCAAAGCTACCCCATCATCCTCTACAGCTACAGCCAATGTTGAGTCACACAGCCTTCAGAACTATCAGTGCCCTGTGGGGGACCAGCAGCAGGCTTCAGGCTACCTCTCGGACATTCTTCGCAAACCTAGGCGAAAAACAAAGGAACAACTGGATATGTTGAAGTCCTTCTTCCTTCGTCGTCAGTGGGCCAGGAGAGAGGACTATCACCAGCTGGAGAAGATCACTGGGTTACCACGAGCAGAGATCATCCAGTGGTTTGGAGACACTCGCTATGCCCTCAAACATGGCCAGCTGAAATGGTTTCGGGACAATGCAGCGCAGAATCCAGAGCCTGTCTCCTCAATACCTTCTCATCCACCACATGCTCACCATCCAGAAATAAGCCCACTGAAACGGTATCGTGCAAGCGACCTGCAGCTGCAGGAAAACGACTTGTCGGCACTGTGCCATGAGTCTGGCATAGAGGCTGAGCAGGTGCTGAAGTATTTCAATTCACACTCGCCAGCACCATGCGAGGTAGAGGTATGCTTGGGGGATGAGGACGAAGTAGATGAGGAGGTGGCAGCCGCTATGATAAAAGTAGAAGATGAAGACTATGAGGAAGATGATGACAATGAGGACGAGGAGGAGGAGGAGGACGATGAAGACTGGGTTGCCTAGGGCTCTTGTGTGAATGTTGGATGGATGCTAGCGATTCTGGACTTCTGAGATAGGTCTGGGGGAGGGATCAAGATGCAACTGGTAAATGTGTTATGAGGTTCTGTTCCATCAAATTCCTGCCCTTAGCCATGGTTCCAAAACACTGAATTTGGTCCCTTTTTCTGTTCCAGCATATTTATGTGTGTGTTTTTTCAAGTTTTAGAATTGAAGTAAAACAAATTTGTACCATGCAGTGATGTGTTTAATCAGAGAGTTAAAAAGGTGTAGGATAGGGGGCTTCCCACACCGTTTCTCCAGAATCCATAGAACGAGCCCGTTCAGTAGTGTGCTGGACCTATAAATTTCTTTCTTATCGAACTTTCAAATTGCAGCCTTTGTGTTCTGCTCATAGAGTCCAAATTGTTTTCCTTCTTTCCGTTCTTGAGTTCTAAAGCTGCTACGTTCCCTCATTTTAAAGGGGATATCTGGGATGAGAGAACCATGTTGATTCTGTTTTGTCTCACTGCTTCCAACTAATTATTTGACTCCTGCTTCTGTCAGTTTTCCTCACTGGCACAGTGACATGGCTTATATGACTCTCTGTACCTTCACTTACGGAACAATGTCTTTTTTCAAATTCCATCCAGAAAATATGTAACATCTGGCTACTCTCCCATGTATCAATCCTATTTCATTCTGCTAAGTGAAGAAGCAGCCTAGGGAATACAATGAAGAAACATTTTTTTTGGCTTTACAAATTAAAGTCCCTTTACTGACAGAGCACATTAAAAAAATGTAATTTAGACTAAGCTCTTCCAGGCTTTTAGCTCTAACACACCCCTCCTCCCCCCCGTTTGTTTACTTATGGGATTTTGTTTTTCATTTTTAAAATTGTGGCCCAAAATTGCAGTTATAAATATTTGATTTTTGGCAGTTGCCAATCAAGGATGGCGACTTTGTGCCTTAATCTCAGTTGTCTTCCGTTTCATTCTCTCCTTGCATTTTAATTGCCTCTTCTTTGTACAGCTTCTAACTTTTCTTCTGCTCTTGATGATCTTAGAATAATAGAATTGTACAGTTAGAAAGGACCACGGGCCTCATCTAGTCCAACCCCTGCAGTGCAGGAATATTTTGCCCAACTTGGGGCTCAAACCCATGACCCTGAGATCCATGGGTCTCATGAGTAAGAGTCTCATGCTCTACCGACTGAGCTCCTTAGTTGGATGTCATCGCCCTTTTTTATTCATTCCTGTGCTCTCCCTTTACTGGTGCCTTGATCCATCAGTTTTCACTTTGGTCATATATCCATTTTGAACTAGATGGGTGACGGCTATGAACTGAAAGCCACCACTTTCCACAGCAGCTTACTTGAAGGCGAGGTGTGATGTAGAGACCATCTCCTTTATGGAAGAAATGGAGGAAGCATTGCTGTTTGTATGCCATCTTTGTTCCATTCACAAAGCCAATACCGTCAAACAGGAATGTGCTCCCTACCCTGCTCCCCGCCCCAGAATCTAAGGGATCGAAAACTGCTGTAAACTCTCAGAACTGGCCCTAGATCATTTATAGGGGTTATGGGGAAGATGGATTCTGAGATTTATGGAGCGATGAGTAGGCAGAAGATTGTACATAGTGATACTAATCTGCATTTTTTTAAAAACAACCCTATTTATTAAATCACTGTTTCAAGCATTTTTACAGAGTGGCTGAAAAGGCAACACCTCTTCCCCCTGCTAGAAAAACTAAAAATATTGGTATAAGCTGGTCAATTGCGCAGAGAGAGAGAAGGTGGAACATGGAACTGCACAAACTTGTGTGATATTGAAGGAGATAAACAAAATAGACTGAGGTGTGGATTTAGTTCAAATAGCCATAACTGAGGGAGTCTCTTGATAATTAGTCTTTTCCTTAATAATAATGATAAAAATACAGCTTCTTTTTTATCTTTCAAAGAAATACTTGTCACGTCCTTACTCCGGAAAGCGACTTTGGTTATACAGTATGGAGAAAGTAGTCCTATATTCTATGCAACTGGAATAAAAAAGAAGGAACTTTTCCATTGAGTTGCCAGTGGCTAAATTGCAGCTGAGAACTTCAAAAATACTTGCTATCTTTTCAACAAATGAATCTGATTTCAATTTTGGCAAGTTTATTTTATGATCTACAAACTGCTTAATAAGTTGCAAAAGAGTCTGCTAGAAAATGTCATAGCTTAGTAACACTGAGCCTTGAAATAAGCCTACTAAGTCTGCCTTTGATCACCTTTCCTTCAACAAGAGACCCTGTAAATATATATTATACCACTTAAGTCTATCACATGTTAGATCTCCTGAAACTATACGAGAGACTGTTACGAGAGAGAGAAAATACTTTTAGTGGATGGCTTTTCACCAAGGCCCCAAAAATTCAGCAGAGTTTATGCAGGGACAGGAAATACCATCTTGCTCATGTTGATACTGCTAAGCAGAGAGTTGCTTTTGTCCTCCCTATTTTTGTTGGTGGGCTTGGCTGTTGGATGAATGCCTGTGAGAAAATAAAATGAGCTAGTTGCATACTGTAGGGTTCACACTTTAGTTACAAATGCAGCTTATCACTCAGTTATGTTCAACAAAACTTTTCTGTTTGTGGTTAAGTAATGCACTTCAACCTTTATCTAGAGCACAATATCGGGCTTAGGCAGGAGTTTGTGTTTTACGCAGATCAAGTTCCTGGCTTGGCTCAGCAGAAGAAGGAAGTGACAGAATATTTGATACTGCAAATCCCAAAATTTCAAAACCTTGTATTAGCCTCCCCCCCCCCCCGCTCTCTTTTACAAGCCCTTGTAGTCTCCTAACTCAGGGAGTCCCCAACATTTTTTGGCTTAGAGGCTTTGAACCCTGATCCCATAAAAGTGGGCAAAATACAGCCCAAAACAAAAAAACATAAGCAAAAAATAAAGGCAACCCTCTTCAAATTAAACCCAAATGGAGTGCCCAAAGGTGCCCACAAACAGAGGCTGTTGCTCTGAGTGAGGGCTCTCTCCCCAGTCATCCAGTGGTGCTGTTAGAAGTGTGACTTTTTGAGTTTCTAGTCCATGGTTTCTCCCAGCTTCAGAGGCACTGATACATCTCCATGCCAAGGGCACAAGTGGGCCTAGGTATGCCTCTGTGTGAGAGGATGGTGAACTAAACCGATCACCACTTACCTGCAGTGAAAGGAGCGAGGGGTGAATCTCAGCTGAGAAGACAGAAAGAAAAGCAGTTGTTCAAAATGCTCCAATGATCAGCTTTTCCCAGTCCATACTCATTTCACAGACTGCTCCTCACCTGTATAGGCCGTAGTCTCTCACTGCTACGATGTTCTGGCATAGAAACCCCCTCTGTCTGATCTGTGGGTTAAAGCCAATAGAGAATTGATCATTGGAAAGGATATGGTGGGACTCTGAGGCTGAGTGGTATGTATCACCCCAACCTTTAGAATGCAGCTTGCATTGTAATCATTTGCTACAGTGAACTACAGTGTACAATGATAGCATTGTTGAGTACTGGAGGGAATATGGAAGAATAAAAGGTGCGTCTGTTAGCAGCAGGGTACTTTCTCACCAGAGAAGATGTTGAGGTTAAAGTATGGGGTTTCTTGTTGCTGCCTAGCACTTTGATTTTGCCTCGCCATAGGGGTGTGTGAGTTGACATTCATGCTGGAGGTGTGAGAAAAGGCAGGAGAAGGCCTGAAAGAAATGGAGAGATGAATGGTGATGAGAGATGCAAATTACTGTGGCAAGTAATACTAGTGCCATGGCCTTTTCATGGTCATGTGATAATAGTATCCTGGAGGGAATATCGTCCCTCACCCTGGAACTCACCTGAAGAATAAACTTTGAGTGGAACCTGAAGAAGGAGTAGCTGCAAAATAGAACAAAGTATTAAGCCTCAAGTGATTATCGGAGAGTCTGTGGAAAGGTGACAGGAGAAGAACAAAGGTAAGCATGTAGGACTTTACTTTTCTTAGATACAATAATGTATTTGCCCATTTAAAAGAGGGGGCAATTTCCCCTCTTGGACATTGAATAAGCTTTGGAGGCTGAATCTTGCACTCTTCTATTCCTGGTCTTCCATTGCCACCTTTTGGTCTTTTGCATTATTTGTAGTCGAAACATATACGGCATTCATAAGAACAGAGTCTGGGATTCTGAGGTATACTATTTCTGATACTGGAGGTATATGCCACTAGCAGCCTTCAATAGTCTTATGCTTCATGAATTTGTCTAAAACACATTTTTAAAGCCATCCAAAGTGCTGACCATCACAACTTTTTCTGGTAGCAAATTCCAGAGTTAAATGATGTGCTGTGTGACTACCGTATTTTTCGCTCTATAACACGCACCCAACCATAACACGCACGTAGTTTTTAGAGGAGGAAAATCCTTAGGCATGCCACCAGTAGGCATTCCCTCCATAAGATGCACAGACATTTCCCCTTACTTTTTAGGAGGAAAAAAGTGAGTGTTATGGTGCAAAAAATACGGTAAGTTGTTGTTGTTTAGTCGATTAGTCGTGTCCGACTCTTCGTGACCCCATGTGTCACTAAGAACTTCCTTTCATCTGCCAAATTCATTATAAAATATCTATTGGCTTCTAGTATTATGAGGAGAAAAACTATGTAGCTTCTCCATACCATGCATAATTTTAGACACTTCACTCTCGTCCTTCCACCTTATTCACAGTTTCTCTAAACTAACCCCCCACCAAATGTAGTAATTTTCCTCATAAGAGAGTTGCTCCAGTCCTTTGATGATATTCATTACCTTTTCTTAACCTTTTCCTGTTCTACCATATATTTTTTTAAGGTGTGTTACCAGAACTGTGCACAGTATTCTCAAGTATGGTTGCACCATAAAGGTAAAGGTAAAGGGACCCCTGACCATTAGGTCCAGTCGTGACTGACTCTGGGGTTGCGGCGCTAATCTCGCTTTATGGGCCGAGGGAGCCGGCGTACAGCTTCCGGGTCATGTGGCCAGCAGGACTAAGCCGCTTCTGGCGAACCAGAGCAGCGCACGGAAATGCCGTTTACCTTCCCGCGAGAGCGGTACCTATTTATCTACTTGCACTTTTATGTGCTTTCAAACTGCTAGGTTGGCAGGAGCAGGGACCGAGCAACGGGAGCTCACCCCGTTGCAGGGATTCAAACCGCCGACCTTCTGATCGGCAAGTCCTAGGCTCTGTGGTTTAACCCACAGCGCCACCCGCGTCCCTTGGTTGCACCATAGATGTGTATAATTGTATTGGATATATCACCCCTTTTCTTACTATACTGTACAATTTTGCCTCATAGGCATCTCACTGCTCATCTCCTATTCCAGATCATTTCTGCACAGGTTAAAAAGCAAAAGTACTAATACCAATTCTTGATGACCAGTATTGTAATAATATATTATGTTATGAAAATTCTATTTACCGTATTCCTACTCTCTGCTTCCTCTTTAGCTAGTTACTGATATAAGTGAGGATCTGTCCTTTTATCCCATGGTTGGTAATCATACTTGGGAGTTTTTTATAAGGAATGTTTTGAAAGTGTTTGGCACTATGTTTGACACTCTCAAAGAACTGCAAAATGTTAATGGGACAAGTATTACACTTGTAGTAAACATGCTAGTTTTTACTCAGCAAGTCTTTTTATGTCTGGCAGTTCTTCATAATGCTCTCCACCAGCTTTCCTACAACTGACATTAAGCTAACTGGGCTGTACTCTCCTAGATCTCCTTGGATCCACCTTTTAAAAATTGGTGTTACATTGGCGATTTCCCAGTCCTCCAGTGTGGGGGCTGATCTTACAGACAAGTTACATATTTCCATTAAAAGATCAGCAGTTTCACCTTTGCGTTCTTTAAGAATTCTTGAATGGATGCCATTTGGATATGATAAGTTAATTTGTTTTTAATTTGTCAGTATGCCCTAGGACTTCGTCTCTTGTCACTACTATTTCCCTTGGTTCCTCAGGCTCTCTTCCTGAGAAAATTATTTCAGACATAGTGACCTGCCCTATGTCTTGTGCAATGAAAACCGATGTAAAGCATTCATTCAGCTTGTCTGCAATCTCCTCTTCCTCCTTTAGCACACCTTTGACTCCTTTATCATCCACAGGTCTAACTGCCTCCCTAGCTGGTTTCCTGCTTCTAATGTATATAAAAATACTTTAGTGTTGGTCTTAATGATTTTGGTGGTGTGATCCTTGAATTCTTTCCCCCACCCCAATCTCTTATTGTCTAGTTGAATTTCTTTTGCCAAATTTTGTGCTCCCTACCTTTTATCTGAAGCTATTTCTTACCATTTATAGAGTCAGCTGGGGTCATCCTAGTGGATCCTGTGGCATGCTGGGTACAAGTGAGAAATCTCTGCTTTTTAATATTATCTAGAAAAGTTATTACATGGTAAAATAAGGCAACAACATTATAAACACCTTAATTCTAAATTTTACATTACAATTCAATCTGCACTTGTTATTTATATGTCCTGTAGGCCTTATCAGACAGATGATATTAACAGCTCCCACTGACCTTGTTGCAGTTATTGCCTTGGTGAGTCCTTGTTGGCAACAGGAGAATAGTTCTTTTGCCATGGCAATGTATTAAGTACCGAGCACTAAGCCTTGATAACACAAAACGGTAAACAGTGTGTGACGAAGACAAGGCTTCTCTTTTCATGGGCATATTATATCAATGACTCCTGGTTCTCAGAATTCTCTGTGACACTGAGTTTTTGAAGAACAAAAACAATATATCCCTCTTATCTTTTCTAGGTAAAGGACAGCAGTGGTGGAGACTCACTTGCCAGTTTGATAGCTGGCTGGTTCTGGAAGAGATGGCATCCATGGAAGATGAGCGACTATGGAGAATAGAGGCACAAAAAGTCCAGGAGTCACTGGTGGGAAGGCTAGATAGGCAAGCAGACAGATAATATCTATGCATTGCCTCTACTAAGAGGTCTAGATTCCTAAACTAGAATTCAATTTTTGATGATAGGATACTGGACAGAGGAGAGATCACAGCATGAAGTGTACTGTGTTTAGAGTTGGAATTTTGTTTTACTTAAAGAGGAAAAAATAATAACTGAAATTCCTCTAGAATTGTGAGCAAACTCCTACATTTTTGCTGTTGTTTTTGTAACAATGCCTCACACCTACAACCAAAGAATATGAATTTCCTGATTCTCCTACCTGACTACCTCACTGGAGTGCTGGGAAACAGGTTGTGGTGTAACTGCAAAATATGAAATAGGTTACTGTAGAGACAGTAACAACATACTGTGCTAGAGAAAAGATGTTGGTCTGAGTCATTATCAGGAAGGTATTAAAAATGCATCTTCAAGGGCCAAAAGGACATGTGCAAACCTTCACCCTGATTTTATAGAGAAATATTTGAGCATATGTTTGTACCTGTCCATTCCTCTCAGGGAAGCATGTTGGATTGCATGTGTGTACATGTGCAAATGCATTTTTTAGATAGGTAAGTAGCCACTTATTGCTATGTGTTCAGGGCCAGAACACATGCATTCACATGCTCATAAACAAACAGTTAAACTGTAATGTGAACATTTGCTCAAGGGCATTGACACATGCCTGCAGAGGCCCCATCTTTCTACCTACCTCTGGGTGATGGGTGTGTGACACCGACTGGCCTCGGAGTGCTGTTTCTGCAGCAAATTGAAATGAATTTTGTTCAGTCAGGGTCAAAGGCATGTGACTGTGCCCCAGATGTTTTGCTGCCCTGTGGCCTCAAACTCAGCTCTATTGTTTTGCCACAGATACATTGAGGTCTACATTTTACGTGCTGCAGCTCCTGGCAAATGTTCCAAGAAGGCAGAACTAACACACTGACCTGCTACTCTGGCGGTGTCTCGGAAAAGCCTGTTGAGAGAAAAGGGTGGGTTTGGAGGACCCAAATGCAAATATAAGTAACCTGCAGGGAGGTTGATTCACTTTCCCCATCCCAACATTAACAAAGGCATGGAAGAGCAGAACTTGTTTCTACCAGCAGATGGTGTCTGGAACTCAATCACAAAAAAATGTGATTTGTTTCCAGCAAAGGGCTCCTACCTTCATGTTGTTACACTTTTTCTTCAGTTCCCTGTTCTCTCTCCGTATTGCCTCCAAATTCCTAAGCCAAAAGGAGTAGGGGGAAAGAAATGGAAGATAGGTGGTCTGACTAATTATATTACATTGCCTTAAGTATTCTTCCAGTTATACTGTTGACACTTTAGGCAGGAACATTTTGGCAGAGAGATGTGGAATGTACTGTATGTCTGTGGGGTCATGCAGACCAACGGTTCCATTTCACATTAACATGTTATAATGTCTAGTACTAATGGAATAGGAATATGAAATCCTTTTAAAATAACAGTATACACATTTATCCCCATTTGGTTGCTTTAGGTGAATAATGTTAATGCAGGAGCTTACTCCACTCCTTACCAGGATCCTGCCACCAATCAATAATAAAAGAGCTGCTTACAAATGAAACCAGAATTCAAGAATATTTCATATGAACCTTCTTTATATTGTTTTCAGGAGGGGGAATAGGTTATACGGGGAGATAATGACTGGCCCAAGATCACCAAGTGAGTCTCAGGACTAAAGAGGGATTTGAACTTAGGCTTCTGCAGTCCTAGTTCAACACTTTGATGGTCTTCCTCATGATGGCTCTACTAAATCCTGCAGCTACCACTAACACTGTTTGCCTTAGTTCATGGGAATACAACCTGCTTTTCTTGGATAGTTAGTTTCTGGTGAGCTTCCTGAAGAGCTCCCTCTGCTTTTGAAGCATTGTGTTTGTAGAAAGAAACTAAAAGCTCCATCTGGCCCTTCTGGAACATGCACACCTAGGAAGAGAAACAAAGGGAATGAAATAAAAGGATTGAAAAGCATGTGGGGGCAGTCTGGAACCCAGTCAGATGGGTGGGGTAAAAATAATAAAATTATTATTATTATGTACTCTCCTGGTCAAATTTGGGGACTGTGACTTGCTTCAGGAGATCAGAAATGGAATATGGGTCCTTTCAACTCTAGGGAGCATACTAGACAGAAAGCAAGTGGCATTGTGCAGTGGTACAGCATTTGCCTTACATATAGATGGTCACAGGGTAAATGGAGCAGTGACCCACTCACCTCAGTCTGCGCCCAGTTAGTCCCCACTTGCCTACCTCCTTACAACCAGCCCTGTCAGCTTCCTCCTCTTTGGACTCAGTTTTACCCTTGTGCAACTCAACAGGGAGAAAGACAGGAACAAAACCAGAATTAGTGGGCTCTGTCTGTCTTAGGTTCCACCTATGGTGGACCTCTTTGCCTGCTGCCCTGCCATTCCCAATGGGCACCAGCCACCACAAGACACAGGCTCAATGTCTACCAATCAGAATAGACTGGGCTAAATGAACAAGTTGTCTGACTTAAGGTTATATAGTTTTGCATGTTCACTCCAGTCATATGAGATGCACATCATATTGCACAAGCGACTCAGAGTTTGTGCTAATGGCTGTAATTGAACAAGGTGATAAGAGCCCCTAAATTGTTTTTTAACTCTGAGAAATTAAGAAACAACCCATGAGTTTGCTAAGGGGAGCTTTTAGAAAGGAAAATTGACAGAAAACTCTGGCATATGTGTCTAGCCTTTGCCTACTAATACTTTGAGGGAGCTGAAAGCTTGCTGCAGTCAAACAGTTGGCTAAAGGTAAGTACTGTCACGAATGACAGGGTATCTACTACGTACTTAAAGTGCAATATAAAGACACAATAACAACTTTGGAGATAAAACTCCTGTTTCAAAAATGTTGGAAAAAACATGTTGCAAAAGTGTATCAAGTCGATAGACATCTTAGGTACTGTGGTGGGCATGCAAAGCTAGTGGAGTGCAAAGGGGAAGGTCAGAAATAGAGAGCTTCCTGAATATATTGGAAATGCAGCAATTACAATATTCACCTACCTGAAATTCCTAGATAGAGAGACACCGTTTACACTTGTGGCACCCTGTTTTTAGAATTCTCTCCCATGGTCAGCTTTCCCGGCATCTACATTGCCGTATTTTCAGCAGCAGCAGGTGAAGACCCTTTAATTTTTACAGGCCTTATAAATGTTTTCACTGTTTTAAATACTGCTTGATTCTACTGTTTTATCACTGTTTTCATTAGACTATGCTTTTGTTGTTTTTAAAAATACTTGTAGACTACCTTTGTAGACTACTTGTAGACTACTTTGTTCTTGAAGGTGTGATATAAACACATTTCCCAAATAAATAAATACCTTTATTATTGTCACTACAGTAATATCCACCAATGAGAAGCAGTATCTTGCTCAGGGGAGGAAGCTGGTCCATAATTACCAGGGCTTGTGAGATATACATAAAATGGCAATCCTGGCAGATTTTAATGTTCAGGTGCTGCTGATTCTGCTGAAATTCTATCTGATTATTAACTAGTTGGTCTGTATATTTATATGGCTCTTTTATCTAGATTTGTTATAGTAATTAATTAGCTAAGTTGGCAAAGAGGACCACTATTATTATTAACCCTTCCCCAGATTGGTTATTAACTAGTCCTATAAATGACCTTGGATTTAACCCCACCCCCATAGCCCCAAGCTGTTGGAAATGGGGTGAAATGTAACTTCTTTTCAAATCATATTCTTAGGCTAGGAAATTAAGCTGCTACAGCTGCTTCCAGACTTGCTATTTTGTAGCTAGGATTCAATCGCATACGGTATTAGCAAATCCAGGTTGCTCAGTGTTTAGTTTACTTAACACAAGCCTATTTTTAAAGAACAAGCTTTTGAGGGATAAGGAAAGTGATAAAACATGTACTGGAAAGTGAGAGATATTTGCTTGGTATAACCTCCCTACAAACAAATTGGAACGAATGTTCATTATGCAGCCAATTTCACAGAATCTCCCTGAAAACTTTGTGCAAACAAATGAGATCAATGTTCAATAAACAGGTTTCTTCCTTGTTTGCAGGAAGACCCCTTAAACATACTTCTGAATACATTTTCAGCATACACTTCTCCCACTATCTTTAAGCTAACCTGCTTTTTCTCAGAGACCCACAATTCCACAAATTCACTCCATGTTTCTTGACTGTCACCAGCATTTTAGGACCTATGAGACAATGCTCACAGGGTATGTCATTCTTACCTGAGATAGATGGGTGATATAGTTGAGAGCAGTTTCAACAGGGCTTTTGAAAAACTTTTTTTCATCTTCTTTCATCTGTAGATCAGAAACACAAAGAGGACAAGATAAGGCCCAGACTCTTTATTATCTTCCAAAGAGGCAAAGCAAACTGAGATATTCTAGGTTTAATCAGCTGGTAATGTATTTAAGAGACTGATGTTCAAATCCCTTGTACAAACCATGGCTAAGTGTGAATGCACAAGCATGCAAGCATTAACAGCAGAGTTACTTCACTCATTCCCTGGCCCGGCTGCACACACATGCATGTTTCCACAGCAAAACACATGGCCACTTTACTGTTTCTACAGAAAACCTGAATTGATGTTAGCTCCGATTGAGCACTAAAAAGCGTGTTTTCACAGGGAAAGGAAAGCTTCAGGGCAAAAATAACTAACATTCGGACATAGAGCCTTTAAGCATGGACTTGTGACTGGAAAGAGTAGGGCAAAAAGGTAAGTAAGAATATGGACTGAAACTACTTTGCAAATTAAAAGTGCATTATACATACTGGATTTTAATTGCATCCCCTGAAATACTCTTACAGATGGGTGTGCTGTTCAGAGAAACAAACTAAGAGGAAGGTGTGTTTGGCAAACCCTCAACGTGATCAACTCCCGCCTGGAAACCTATGTCCCTACTGTGGAAGGACGTATAGATCCAGAATTCGCCTCCACAGTCACTTACGGACTCACTGTTAAGACCATATTCATGGAAGACAGTCTTACTTGGCTGCGAGTGATTGCCAAATAAACTGTTCAGAGCAGAAACCTTGCTCAGTCCAACTCCCCCCAGCCCTGTATTAACAACTAATTAAATTAGACAAGTGTTTTCAAAATTGTAATGTTTTAGCCTTATAAGAAAGTATTGTGCATACTGAATGCTCCCACTTTCTGGGGAAAGCCTTTATTCTTCTGGGCTCCATACATGGATGGAAGCCATTAATCATGGGCTTTTCCCACCTGCCATACGGCCATAGCAAATTGTTTGAGGGTCAGGCTGCATCTTTTTAAAAGGGCCGCTTTGTAAACATAACCACATCCTCAGATAGGAAAAGCTAGCAGCCCTGGATATCTCTGATGGTGAAGGTGGGTGCATCAAAGTTGTGCCATCTTTCATAATTCTGCTCAATATTTCTTTCTCTGTTTCATAAAAAGAACTCCATACATTAGCCAAAATGGATGTGGTACAACTAGAACATCTGTGTTTCAGAAAGTCCATGGAAACAAAGGAGAAGATAAGATTCTGCTTTAGAGAAGCTACAACTTACATTATTACTGAGAAACAAGTATTTGCAGCTGGTTCCACATGATGGGCATTTATCTGTCAGGATTAAAATGCAAAAGGTGTTAGAATAATATGTGGAAATTTATTATAAATAATATAAAAGTTCTTATATCACAAGATGGGTCAATCTTCTATAATTATGAACCAATCTTCAAATTTCTTAGATCAGAGGTGATCTGTATAGTGAGTTCCAAATGTGAGTCCCATCATCCATGATCACGGGAGTTGGGAATCCAGCAATATATGGAGGGTACCATGTTGGCTACCCTTGCATTAGATGGTCTTTAAAAAGCAGATTTGAAAAGTTTAGTATTTCTGACTGCTGGCTTTTGATCAGTCAAGTTCTATTGTACGGCTGACAAATCAAAACATGAGCAATATGTTTTCATGTGCAGGATGCAAGAAACTCATAGGAAAGTTCACTACCTAGTCATCTTCTGAGGGTGTGTGTAGGAAGGCAGCCATCGGTGACTGAATGTTGCATCCCAGACATGGTATAAACATCACGCTGTTACTCTTACCTGTACCAGCACATTTTTTGCAAAATATGTGTCCACAGCTGGTGACGTAATAGTCAGATGCGTCCTGGATAAAGCACTGGTTGCAATGAAACCAGTCCATGTTGCAAGAAGGACAGGTGAGGCAGAGGTCCTCCCTCAGCTTCTGTACAGTATATAAGGAGGATATGTCAAATTTTACCAGTACATGGCACATTTAAGACCCATTAATTTCAATGGAATAGTTAAACTTAATCCCATCCCTTTGAACAGCAGGTTCAGAAAATCACAGGATTTAAAACTTTAGCAGTAAAGAAGAAAATATTACGAGATGCAGTAACTGCACTCTTAGCTAAGAGTCCAGTACTTTGTGGCCACCACCATAAGACAGAAACGTAAATCTGAGGTGCAGATCCTGATGGTTGTTGTTTTTTAACAGCAACGCTATCCTCCTGCTTTGAAATGACAGTTCACATCTGTGTTGTCATATTGATGTTTCTTTCCACAGTGGTGCAACAGAGGCAACCAGATCTATAATTTTTATGTTGTAAATTATTTGCATTGGTGTAAATCATGATGAAGCAGCAGCTTTTTCTGGCCTCAGCACCAGATTTAGAGTGGTTTGGGCAGTTGCCCCGTATAGGGTACTGAGCCAGGGGACACAAAATCAAGAAAATCAGTAATTGAGAAGATCCATTTGGGGGCGCCAAATTTTGGCCTCAGTCAGGGCACCATATTACCAAAGTCCACCCCAGTGGCATGCAAAATTCATGAGCAGATTGATGGGTCTCTGTGCCTCATAACCATGGTTTTTGGGTTGTTGGTTTTTTTTGCACCACTGGCGTATCAATCTCTACAGCCACAACAGGTGCTTCAGCCTTTCAACAGTTTTTGACTTCACCCCAAAAGGCATGCTTCTCCGCTGTCTCCTATGACTTTTACAATGTAGCCCCATGGATCTGAATGCATGGCTAGGATTTGACAGTGGACTTGAGGTACCTTAATGTGCAACAGTGTGGATCCAGATTCATTTTTTGCACCACACTCATGTGCCAGTGTGCTGAAACCATTATTTTTTACTGTTCAATCTGAAGAGTGTGATTTGATGGTAGATTTTGGAGGGCGAAATCCAAAATATACATGTTTCCACACACTTACAACCTGGTGTGTTTGATCGATTATTTTTTACTATGTGAGTCCATGGATACAGATGAGTGGCGATTTGGTGGCAGGATCCGTATCTTGGATTCATGTTTCTGCTCCATGGAGGCACCTTAGGTGCATTTAGGTCTGTGCTTTTATAGTGCAGTCCCTGGAAAAGGATGCTGAAAATGGTTTGAGGGTGTTTTTATGTGGCCTGCACACAAAAATCAAATGAATTTAGGAGGATCCACCTGTTTATGCACACAA
The DNA here is from genome assembly GCA_034642415.1 of Podarcis siculus. Lineage (NCBI taxonomy): Eukaryota > Metazoa > Chordata > Lepidosauria > Squamata > Lacertidae > Podarcis > Podarcis siculus. The sequence continues at coordinate 685,700 of JAXCMG010000043.1, forward strand.
TAGATTTGTATTAGTCTTTTAAGATGCGGCGAGTGTGTATTGTGTCTCCTAAAATGCTCTAAAAGGGACAATTGTCTGAAAGCAAGGACAATTTATGGTATCAGGGACAGGTACTAGAAAAAAGGGACTGTCCCTGCCATCCAGAGACAGCTGGAGGCAAATTCCTATTGAGAACAACAAAGGAAGAACATGACTTTAAGGAAGTGCTGAAGGAATCCACATTTTGAAAGCAGCTTTCCCAAAATTTCTAAGTGAAGGAGGGTCAGGGACCAGGGTCCCCCCCCCTAATAAAAATGATTTTCATCAGAACAGCTCCTTCAATACCTCTTTTCTTTCTACCCTCACTTTTCTAACCCGCCTGTTTTTCATGCAGCGATTGCCGTCTGAAAAGTCAATTACAGTACTGCATAAAATTCTCAAATTTATAATTCAAGGCAGGGTCACACGCCCATAGGCAAGGCAAGTTCCTAACCTGGCCGCTGCCTGTTTCCCGCCCTTTTCTCGAGACTACTTGGCCGCCCCGCGCTGAGCGAAAAACGACCGTTAAAAAAGGCGGGAAACGGGTTGCCCGGGGGGAAGGAATCCGGCTCGAGGACTGAAGGGGATTAAGGAGAAGCGGGGAGGGGCGCAGATGGAGGGCGGCGTTGTGGCTCTGGAGAGAGAAGCAGGCGTATAAAAATGGCAGGGTGGGGTGTGTGAGGAAGGGGCTTTTAGGGTAGGAAGGGGGATACTGTGTGAAAACTAAGAAAAAGGATTGGAGGCGAGGAGAGAGTTTGGGGAATATGAAAGTGGGCTCTGAGAGTTGGCGAGGACGGGCAGGGAGTTTCTGAGGTAAAAGTGGGTGGGATTCAATTTAAGTACTACTCAAGAGTTGACCCGCTGAAAACGATGAACTTGTGCCCATTAATTTCCATGGTTGTCGTCCCCCCCTCTCTGAGTTTGGTTCATAGTCCAGCTGGGGTTTGAATGGGAGTGGGGAACGTTTTGGTCTCCATTTTTCTTGCCCTTAAAGGCATCATTTCTGCGCCAGCTCAGTGGGTAATTTTGGAGTGCCTCGTTGGTGAGAAAAAGCAAAGGAGTTTTGGCAAGGGTTGTGGATCTTCCAGCTCAACCTCCTCACTGGCTCCTTGGATCTGTCCTTGGGTAGCTGATGGGGAAATGGTAGACACTTGACAGTAAGCTGCACAGGGAGATCCAGCAGATCCAAGCATTTCCAACCTGCTTTTTCTTTGCCTCAGGAAGCTGCGCTGCTGGAATCTCCTGCTGCTTAATGAGAGAAACCTGCCAAAATACTTTGGAGGAAGTGAGGAGCAATAAGGGGATAAAATAGCTTTTGAGGGGCGTAGATGCAGGAGGAGCCTAGAATGGGGAGGAGAACCTAAATATGGAGGGTGTGGGATCCTAATCTGTGGAGTTGTGGTCCTTTTAAACTGATACCAGAAGGAGGCAGAACCAGCAAGGCCAGGGTGGATTTTATTTCATAGAATTAATACACCACTTGACAACCACAACAACAACAACCCTCAAAGCAGTTTAGAAAAAGGTAATCCGGTAAAATGAAGACGAATTCACAACCCTACTTTAAAACATACATAAATTAAAATACTAAAACAGATTAAAATTACTTAAATTTTCTAAGCATCTGGGTAGGTGTGTCTAAACTGGAATGTTTTTAGCAGGCACTAAAAAAGAGTACAGGAAAGTCGGATGCTTGATGTCAATTGGCAGGGAGTTCCAAAGTGTCACTGTTATGCTAAACAATTGAGCTCTTACAAATGCGGAACGGGGATTATGTGGCACCTGTGGCAGTGCCAATTCTGCCAATTGAAGCGTTCAAGTAGATGCATGAAGGGTATGATCTCAGAGATAAACTGGTCCCAGGTTATTCAGGGTGTTATATGCTAATATGAATATGTCTTGAGCTTGGCTTGGTAGGAAATCAGTAGCCAGCGCAGATCCCCGAGTGCAGGTGCTATATGCTGACATTGCCTTGCTCCTGTCAGCAATTGTGCTGCAGCATTCTGCACCAACTGCACCTTCCGAATCAAGCACAAGAGAAGCCCCACATAGAGCACATTGCAGCAATCCAGTCTTGAAGTAACCAACGTGTGAACTACTGTGGCAAGGCCTCTCGGCCCAGGAATGACCGTAGCTCTCGAACCAGGCACCATGGGGGTAGCCAGGGTTTATTTTAGGGGGGCAGCCATCATGTTGGGCGGAGGGGGCAAACCCAAGTTATCTGCAACGCAGTTGGTTAAGTATTTTTATTTATTTACTCCCATGCCAGCCGCAGTTGCTAAAATGCACTTCTAGCCACTGAGTCTCCAAATCGGAGAACTGGATCCGGAAGCACTCTCAGACTATAGGGAGCAGCTGAATCCTTGGTAAATTTCGAGATGGGGATGTGGAGGGAAGGAATTAGTCATGAGATGTTTACTGCAGTTTTGCTTCATGTCAGTTCCACTTTGATCTTGTTATTCCCCTTTTTCTTTCGTTCACGTGACTGCCTTAGCCCACGACTCTAATGGATTGTCGTGCAGTCGCTGCTGCTGCTGCTGAGTCCCCACACCCTCCTGCTTTTTCTCATCCTCTGCTGTTATCTTCTCTCCTTCTCAGCCCTGACCTTTGCTCCAGCCTGTTCCTGCTGAGATGACGATAAAAAAGAGTCAAGGGTGCTCCCCAAAGGCTGGACTTCACCCCCACATTGCAGGAGAACGTGCGAGATCAGCAGAGATAGCGGAGGGAGAAATGTGCCAAGCAAGGGGAAGTGGGGACATTGAACAGAAGGTGCGGGGGAAGAAGGAAGGGGAATAGTACACAGGAAAAGTGGGGGCACACAAAATCCTGTCATTCTGGTCCTTTTTTTCTTCCTGTTGTCAAGTCTCTTTTCTGATTTTCCAAGTCTGGAAGTTGAGGGGCTTCCAAAAACAGGTCCATCATGGAGCAAAATCGGCACTCCTGCCCCTTTTTAAATATTTTATTTAGGATTTTCTTGTTTTACAGAAGTGTAATGCCTCGTATTATTATTATTATTATTTCCCATGTAACATTTTTACAAATCCGTTTCATTTGTTGAGGCATTGGGGGGAGAAGAAGGAAAAAAAAAAGGGAAAAAGAAAGGGGGTGGAGGGAGGGAAGATGGATGGGGGTGGGGTCAGATGGTGGTGTTTCTATTATGCTTAATGTATGTAGAGTTTGGTGTCAGCGTTGTTTGTGTTGTTCACTTGTGTTCCTTTGGTGGTGAGAGAGTTTGGGGTTGGCCTAGGGTGTGATTGTTTGCTTGTGATTGGCTGTGGTGATCTTTGTTTTCGTGTGTGAGTGAGGTGGGTGGGTGTTTTGGATCAGGTTAGCCATATTGATTTATATGCTGTTGGTGGATTATTGTCATTGTCCTGTTGGGCTGTGTGTGTGATAAAGGGGAGCCATACCGGGGTGAAGGTGTCTTCTTCTGTTT
>JAXCMG010000043.1:689553-739020 GCA_034642415.1 Podarcis siculus
TCCTTGTTTCGTGCCTCTTTGGATAGCTATAGTATTAGAATCCATATTATTAGTTCTGCATCTTGCTGAGGCTCCTGCCCCTTTTTAAAAGGGGATTACAGTTTTATTTATTACACACCAAGCTGAGTAGGGAGAAAGATTAAGATCGTTAATAGACGCTATTGAGCAATAAACAGATAAACTGAAGCATCACCACAGTGAATGGTAGCGGCCCGGGGGAGCAGAGGCGGAGAAACCGATTTCCGGAAACATCGCTATTATTTGCAGAGAACAATTTTGTCAGTGTGTGCCCTTACCGAAAGGCTTGGAGTGAATGTCAGCACAGGGTACTTTACAAGACTTGGCAGGGGGGTGGGGGATGAACCTAAACTGATGTTCTTGCAATCTGAAACGTAACAAGAGGGAGCCACAGTTGCAGGGGTGGAGGAGGAAAAGAAGAGATTGGTAAAGCTCTGGATTGGAAACGAGTTTTGTGAGGAAATCCAGCAGCGTGTAAACTTGGCTTTGCGTGCTTACAGTACTGCAGAAAAGTATTGGGGTTAACTAAAGGAAAGCTTTATTTTTAAAACTTACATCCCGCCCTTCCTCCAATGACTCCAGGGCGGGCCATAGTAATAAAACACGCAAATAATATAATGCACAATAAAACAATGCAGCAAAGTTCAGTTTGATCTGTGACCTAAAAGCTTACGTGGAGAAAAAGATTGGAAGGGGGTGTAGAAAAAGGAATACCAGTACAATAGTGTGAACATATTTATGCATAGTGAAAATTTTTGAAATTGTGCAATGAAAGAGTTGGTCATTTCTTTCGGAAATGAAAGGCACCCGTTAACCTGAGGAACTATATGTCACGTGGTCCCACGACGATATGGGATCATGTGGCAGTTGTTGGGGCTAGATTCCAGTTGTGATGGCACCACAAACTGATGAGAACGATCCGATACGTTTCCACAGGGGTCGCGGATTATGGTGGATCAATCTGCTCAGGTAACGAGCTGGTGTCTCGCGGGTTAGGCTCATGCCGACTATTGCGTGTTCCCCAGCCCCTGCAACAGCGGACGGGACATCTTTGATACTGTTAGAAGACGAGACAGAACAAGGCATAACGAGAGTCGGTTGCATAGGAAGGCGAGCGAGATCCCAAGCGACAACACGACCAACTTCCGTGGATGAGTTTTAAGGGGAGAGGTAAGGCGAGAGGGAGGAGGAGTCTGTCTCTGCCTCTCCTGGAGCGGAGAATTATCTCCCCCCGCCTCGCCCCAGGACCGGCAGCGGCTGGTTCAGCGCAAGAGCAGGGGAAAGAAACTCAAGAGGGAGAAAAACAAATGCAGAGCGGAGAAGCTCGAGAGCTAGTCTGCGAGAAGGAATGAGAAGCCGAGAGACCTGGTGGGGAGAGGAGCTCGGCTGGGACAACAAAACCGGCGAATCAACCATCAAAGCGAGAGAAACGCTGTAATGAGGAACCACCCTGGCACCTAGAGCGATCCCTGTCCAAACTGAGCCACAAGGAAGATCTAGGGAAATCTTTTTAGAACAAGCGCCACTGATCAGAATAAAACTGTGGTAGTGGGTGTGTGGGAGCTGCACAAACAAGATCAAACCAGTCGGCTTCCCCTGCACTGTTGTGCGGTTCTCCTCCTTCCCTTCAGGGCAAACTACACAAGAAGAAACGGCAACAACAACGTGGGAGAGGAATCCCACATCATCTGCACCTGTGATTTGGAGCGGGAAATATCTAGTACTTACTGCATGTGAGAGAGGGTCAGTTGGATATCAGAACCAAAGAAAATCTAGCTGCCGACACCCAGATCAAAGCTGATAGAGAGACCTAACTCAGTTCTAACAAGGTTGGTGCTAGAAGCAAAGCAAATCCAGCATTTTCTGGTGTTAGAAGAGAAGTTTCTAATCAGAGGAAGAAGATACAACTACTGTAATTTGCTTCTAGAAGAGAGACAGCAGATCTGGCCATCACCTGAAGCACAGACTGGGACATCTTGACTCTAAAGATTTCAGACAATCCCCAAAGTGGACTGGCAGAGCAAGACTGGGAACAGGTATACTGTAATTTGGAGCTGGAAAGTTTGCAGAAGTCCATTTTCACAAGATTCAAGCCTGTAACTAGACCAGCAGACACAGAGTGAACCCAGAGTCATTCCAGTTCTAGGAGAGCCATCCACAACCTCTAACCCATAGTTACTTGGTGCTGACCAGTTCAACACTATGGAGGATGGAGCACGTCATCGCGGTGGTTCCGAAAAGGGTTCGGATAGCCCTGAAAAAACAGAAGAAGGTGGTGTTGCACTCAAGAAAGAGATTGGGCTGATGAGCGCATGTGGCATTATAGTGGGTGAGTGGGGACTCTGGTGGGATGTTATTTTCCCTGTTTGCCCTGAACTGGACAATACTATCTTCTCATATTTGTTTAACATTAGGTGATATTCATCGTCCCCTATAACCCAGGAAGCAGAGGTCCTGCTACAACCCTCTATCTTAGCCTTGGATCTTCTGTCTTTCCTGTAGCAATGATTAGTACCATGCCCCAACTTGGCTAGGAGGCTTGTGGCTCATATTCTGCAGTTACCAGAATGAGGGATGAAAACCTTCCTTCTCTTTATTTATTTATACTCCTTTCTAAATTTAGCCACCATTTCTTTTTTCCCCTGTTTGTCTTCCTTTCCCTCCTTTCTATAAATACCTTAGAGCTGTCAGTTCACATCACCAATCCGATTAGAGCTAGTTTCCCCCTCCCTGAAGCAGTTCCAGCACCACCAACTGAATTCCTCTTAACCCCAGCCTGTTTCATTCTCCATTGAGACAACCAGATTCCTGGCCAATTCCCAGCTCATTTTGCTGTGGTACTCCACCCTAAGCCCTTTTATGTTTTGGGACACACACAATCGCTGATAAATATATACAACCCTAAAAACATTAGCATCTCAGCAGTGGGTGTGGAATGCTTGTATATACTGCTGTCATGGCCCAGAAGGAGATGGATCTCAGGAACAAGTAAGAATGGGAACATACACAGCTGCTTTGCGCCGGATGAGGTTGCAAATTCATGGCGGCCAAGATTTCTCTGAACTGCCCCTTGCCAAAGTAGCCAGCTCTCTGAGATGGACAAGCAATGAAGTCCTCCAGTTGTCCCTGCCTCATACGGAGATGCAACTTAGACTCTTGGGCTGTGGTGTGGTTCGGTTTTTTTTTTTGCTGTGGAGATGGTTGCTTTTGGTTTTTTGTATCTTGAGATTTATGTGGATTTTTTTCAGTTTCGTTATGTATTTTTATGTTTGTTTTATTGTTTACAACTACTTTAGTTATGCATTTTTTTTATATAAGCTGCTGTGAGCATGGTTTGAACCACAGAAAAGCAGCATACAAATAAAATTATGTAGGGTTCCATGGCCTAGGGGACTTCTGATTTAAAGGCTGCCAGCAGAGCCATGCAGGAGCAGATCGTACCTTTACAGTTCCCCAAACAGTTAGTGACTGGAGTTTGTTTTCCACCCCAGTGCAGCTGGAACGTGGCTCTCTCGGAGCATGTTTGTTCCAACTCCATCAGTCTCATTCCAGATGGCTTTGTTTCAGCAGGTGCCAGGAGACCGCTGAACAAACAGAGGAGGACGAGGAAGCGCTTTGAAAGAGAAAACCCTTGCTTCCGTACTTGTCCAAGCCTCACTAATACCCAAATTCTACCTACTTATTGAGTTCTCCTCCCACTGCCTCTGCCCCTCATTCCACAGTGTACTGCACTGCTCTATGCTATATCTCCATCTCTGCACACTAGGATGGCAAGTTGTCATCTATCTGCACTTTTCAGTATTCCTTGCCCTGCTTTTTTGGTTCCTTCTTGATCAAAAGGATCATTAAAGGTCACCTTAGGGTGAGTTTCCACTTTCCCGAAGCATGACACATAACCAGTTCCTCCTGCATTTCTTTTCACAAATTCAAGCCACTCCAGCTTTTCCTTCATCCCTCTTTCTTCCCTTAGCCACCCCCTGCCCCATCTTCTCAAGTTTTGTGTATACAGTAATTCTCTGGCCCCTCTCACTTCCCCTGGCCTGTTGCAATGCAGCCCAACCCTACCCTGCGGCTCGTACTTTCAGCCACACCTCCACCCAGCCCTTTGGCTTCAATTCACATCTGCAGTGTTTTAATTTTCTTAATGAAAAATAGTGGAATGATTCTCTGCAATGGGAATAGAGCCAGAATGTGTCCACAAGCATGGAAAGCTGGACAGTGCACACTCTGAGGTATTCAGCCAGCAATGTAGTAACAGGGACAAATGCATAAATAACAGCTCCCATCATCCCTGTCTAACAGGACCAGTGGTCAGGGATGATGGGAACTGTAGTCTCAAAACACCTGGAGGGCCGAGTTTGCCTATGCCTGATCTAGACGAATATTCCAGTGGAATTTTATTTTATTTGATAAATTTAAAGCTCTTTTTCACAAAGAGAAATGTGCCAGACTGAGATCCCCAGCGATGCCTTTGGAGCATCTCCCAGGTTATAGAAGATCATCCCTTGCACACAATGTCCTCTATACGCGAGGTTTGCTTTTAAAAGTGGTAACCTCCCTGCTTTGGCCATGGGGCCATTTCTGCAATACAGATTCAGTATGCTGAATCAAAGCAAGGCTACAAAAAATGGAAGGTTTGGAATCACAGATAGGCTAGTTGCTAAGCATACAGTCCTGGCCTCCCCAGACACAGGAGACGTGATCTGCAAGTACTTGGCATATGTGTGCAATCAGGCCACCTGTAGGAAAAAAAAATAGATCATTACCTCCCAGTCCTAAACCTATTTGCTAAGAATTAAGTGCTTGTTTCTATTATTCTTATGTTAAGTCAACATGAGTTGACTTTAAATAGGACTGGAAGTCTTGAACTTCTGGAAGTTCAGTCTGAGACTTTCCTCTTCACCTTAAAAATTGGGTATTTAATATTATATTATATTACATTATTATATTATATTATATTATATTATATTATATTATATTATATTATATTATTATCATCTTTGGTGTTATAGAAATAGAAAATACGTTAAATAACAAAGTGGTATAAACAATTTCCATTCTGAAAAGTTTTATAACACAAACATGGATATTTCTATTTCTTCTTACCAGACAGAGAATTTGATTAGTACAAGAGGTAGTGTGTTCTCCAGTTGGTGATATATGAAGAAGCTGACATTTAAATGTCACCCTAAGTTAACCTTTCTTATTAGACACAGAGGGTAATTCCACTTCTTGGGCCAATATCTTAGACTCTGCAAACCCATATAGATAACTACAATGTTTGTTGCACTAGAGCAGCAGTAGCTAGCCTGTGGCCCTCTGAAAGTTGCTGCATTCCAGTTCCCAAAACCCTTGATCATTGGTCATGCTGGCTGGAGCTGATGGGAGTTGGAGTGCAATGGCATCTGGAGAGCCTCTGCACTAGAGAGAGTCTCCTGTCTCACCATTTCCCTCTATGATTTCTAATCTCTCTGTACCCCTTTGTTTCTTTTCCAGGTAACATCATTGGATCAGGGATCTTTGTGTCACCAAAGGGTGTGTTGGAGAATGCAGGCTCAGTAGGACTGGCACTAATTGTGTGGATTGTAACGGGTCTTATCACAGCCGTGGGGGCTCTGTGCTATGCAGAATTGGGAGTCACCATCCCCAAATCTGGAGGCGACTATTCCTATGTCAAGGACATTTTCGGGGGACTGGCTGGGTAAGTGAGGAAAGAAGAAATAAGGATGTAAGTAGGTGGCTGGGGATGTGATGGGGAAGTGGAGCAGGATTAAAAGTAGGAGGGGATGAGTTTTGAGAGGCACATTGTCTAACTCTTTCACACTTGGAATATTTCTTTCAAGGTTCCTGCGGTTATGGATTGCCGTCCTGGTGATCTACCCCACCAACCAGGCTGTTATTGCCCTCACTTTCTCAAACTACGTACTGCAGCCACTCTTCCCCACCTGCCTTCCCCCAGAAACCGGATTGCGACTGCTCGCTGGGGTCTGCCTTTGTAAGTACTGAGCCCACTACCATCCTTTAGCCATGAATATTGGGCTGATTCAGATTGACTGAACTGGCAGTTTGTAAGTTCCTTGCAGGGAGGTTAAATGACATTGTGCCAAGACAAGAGTTATCACACAGTTTCCAGTGCATTTCCCCATCACTTTCCTTACTGCAACCTCCCCCCTATCAATTATGATTTAACAACCTGAATTTGCTGGTATGTGACTGAATCACACCCCAAAATAGTGACATTCTGGAAGCACTTTTTATCTACTCAAAGACCCTGGAGTTATGTTACAGTTGATCTAGCCAGATTCTCCCTCAAGAGTTTCAAACCACGTGTAGTTATTCCTCAGAGGCATGTATAGCTATGGCCAACTCACCATTTCTACACATTTAGTAATTATTCCAATATCCAGTGTGATGTTGAAGCTAGGCTGGTATACTTGGACCAAAAAGATATAAGTTTGCATCTTTGTTTGGCCTACTAAATTTACTGAGTGACCTTGGGCCAGTCCCTCTCTCACACCTAGTCTACTTTGCAAGGTTGTTGTAAGAATAAAACAGGTTAACTCACATCTGTGTAAGCCACTTTGAGCTCTTTGGAGTTGGAGTGGGTGCAAATGTGTGAAATAATGTGCATTTGGCCTGCATACCAAAAGAACAAATTCTTTCACTCTTTTGTAAAGGTGTATCACTATTTGACCTGTGTTCTAGGTACTGTGAGCTATAAAATACAAATAATGACAACAAATGTTCTTAAAATAGGGTAAAGGTAAAGGTACCCCTGCCCGTATGGGCCAGTCGTGTCCGACTCTAGGGTTGTGTGCCCATCTCACTTAAGAGGCCGGGGGCCAACGCTGTCCGAAGACACTTCCGGGTCACGTGGCCAGCGTGACAAGCTGCATCTGGCGAGCCAGCGCAGCACACGGAACGCTGTTTACCTTCCCGCTAGTAAGCGGTCCCTATTTATCTACTTGCACCCGAGGGTGCTTTCGAACTGCTAGGTTGGCAGGCGCTGGGACCGAGCAACGGGAGCGCACCCCGCCGCAGGGATTCAAACCGCCGACCTGACGATCGGCAAGTCCTAGGCGCTGAGGTTTTACCCACAGCGTCTTTTGGTGTGCATCTTGCAGACTACTAATCTGAAATAGGGCTCCTTACCCACAGCTGTGTAAGCAGCATTGGAATTTCTCCTCCAAATAATTATGGGAAATATAGTTTGCTAAGGGTGCTGGGACATGTAGCTCTGTGAGGGGGTGCATTGCTCAGGATTCTTGGAGTGTGTGTGTGCTTTAAATGTATGGTGTGTATGCAGCCTCACTCTAAAAGCAGCCCACATGCAATGAGTACAAGACAGGAGCAGAAAGGTTAGAAGGGTCAGAGTGAGGAACACAGGCAGTAGAAGGAATGCCCAAATGCCAGGAGATTCTTTCCACCAAAGCTTTAAGCCATTTCTGTCCGTCTGTCTACAGGCTCCCCCCACCTGTCCTGTCTTGGATGTCTGCACAGTTGCCCCAATCTGAATCAGTGGGGAGTGGGCAGCTGTGTTCCCCATGAACTCAAAGACATTTAGGAGGGATAATTTTCCCTGAGGTTACTTTAGGACATCAGTTGCTGGAAAAATCAGGCCTGAACTAGTTTCGTTCCTTTCTAGCTCCAAGGCAGGGGTGGGGGTGGGGAAAGACAAGCACCAGCCAGGGAGGGGATTTGGCTGAGGCGCTTATGCAAGCCAGCTGCAGCAGCTCAGCAAGAGTTTATCCATCGAGTTAAAGCCAGTTACTCAGCAGCTGAGTCAGCTAAAAAGGGAGAGATTATATGTGCATATGAAAGAGAGGCAGGGATGAAGAAAAATCTATGCCTCCAGACCTCAACAACGAGGAGCTGCTTACTAATGGGCCTTTTGGCCAAATTTTGAAATCGAATACTGGAATGCAAAGGCTGTGGAATTAGTAAAGAACAACAACCAGACGGAAGGGATTGGAAACAGATAACATTGGACTGTCAATTACAGTTGAAGGATTGAAGTCTTGTTTCTCTTCCAGCATGCCTTTCAAGTGAAGATTTTTATCCCAGCCTTTATCTATATTCGCCTAGGAATTTCATTTATATGTTGATGTTTTTATTGTTAAATCACTTCAGGACGCTTTGTGTGGCGTGATTCATAAATTAATTCAGTCAATCAAACAAACAGAGATAATACTGGTGGTTCAGAATAGCCAGTGGTAAAATTTAGCAGGAAGACTGATGAGAGGGCTATGGCCGATGATTGGAGGTAATCATTGTGAGACTGGAATTGGGCAGTGTCACCAGAGCCTTGTGAAGCAAGACTTAATCCGCTTTATCTAGTGTACTATGGTTTCTGTTTAGTATCTCCAGTGCTGACTGACGTAAGCAAGCAGCCTAGAACAGGCCAGAATGTTGTTTTCCTGTACCAGTCCCAGCTTGGTAGCCACAGACTGGCCTGGATAAATTTGTTGGTACTTTAACGGAGGACACAGAGATGCCATGGAAGTGGCATTACTGGTCTCTGACCTCTCTGAATGAAGCACTGGATCTATTTTGAGGTCAGGAAAAGGGTGGCTGGTTTTGATTAGCCCCTGGGACAGTGTGTGCTAAAAAAATTAGAAACAGATCTGAGCCACACCTTCTGGCTCTAGCATCAGCTCTGAGATTCTGTGTCTGAAAGGATCCCATGGAATTGGAGACTCACTGGCCTTAATCCAGTCCTGCCGAGTGCCAGAGATACTGAGAAACAAGGGAACTTCCAGGAGTTTTGACTCTGAGTTGGAACATAAGGCAGTAACATATGTTCCTGTAATATTGTGAAGCCAGCTCTCCCGCCTCCCACCCCTGAAACACTCATTTGACACTACTACTCCCCACACCAAACCACAACATATTTCCCCATAGAATCCTACACTCAGATCCACCCATTCATCCTGGAGTTATTCCTGGACTACTCCTAAGATCCCTTTCCAAAACCTTAGGCAGCCCTAACCTATTATTGGGATCTTCGAACCAAATCTAGCTATTGATCTCAGATCCTCTTTTGGGGATCTGCAGAAACAGATTGGGTCTCTGTGACCCAACTTTATCCTGGAAAGGAGATCAGACTCTCACCCTCCATTCATACGTAATTGACCACATAACTTCAATTTCACTGTAATCCCTCATATATACAACCCCCCTTGAAGCTTATGGAATATGTTCCTGAAGAAATCAAGTTGTTTAAAGTACATGTTCAAGGGCAATAAATGTGCACTACTTACCTCTTAACACATGTCACTCTCTTGTTAAATGCTCTGTTGCTTCTTCAGGGTGATTAATAAACAGTACAGTTTAAAGGCAGTCATATTGGTTTCCAACTTGTATGCAGCGAATGTACATAACTATGTATAATAGAATCATAGTTAGAAGGGTCCCCAAGGGCCATCTAGTCTAACTCCCTGCAGTGCTGGGATATCAACTAAAGCTTCCATGACAGATGGCCAGCCAACCTCCACATAATCTCCTATGTGGAGAATCCCTCTGTTTTATAGATACATTTTGTGTGTTAAACAGCCTTAAAATGCACACATAAATGCACACACCACTCTCCTCTCCCCAGCCCCAGACTGGTTTTCTGTTAAGCTGCCTCCAGGCTTCCTGTTTTGAGCCTTTTGGACTTGAACTGATTGTGCAAAGGGATGCAGAGTAAGCAGAGAAGTTTCCACTTCCTCTTGGTCTGTTGTGTTTTGGGGGTCCTGTTAACTCTCTCTTCCTTCTCTCCCACCAGCCATGAGAGGACATTAGACAGAGCACGAATGAGATACATTTTTACCTCTCACCAGCCGCGAAGCAAGCTGATTGGGTGGCTGGGGCGGTGCACGTGCCCTGTGCCGGGGGGGGGGGGCTCCAAGAAGTCTGCCTGCCTCCTCCCACTCAACTGCCCTACAGCTGAGGGGGAGGAAGCGGGCGGACCGTTTGGGTCAGCGGGGAGCCTGCGGGCGCCCAAGCCACCATGTCACTCCCAGGAGAAATGTGTGGCTCGGGCACACTGCAGGCCCCATGGAGAGTGCCGTCCGCATTTTGTCACCCCCCCCCCCAGTGGTGACACTTTTCATATAATGTAAACAGACTATGTATCTGGAGAACAGGTACCTCACTCCTCAGAGATGTTTAATTTTTTTTCGAACTTTAATGCCAACTTGTGGTGGAATTGTTGTCAAGTTAAAAAAGAGCTGGCATGAAAGAGAGCGTGTGTATGTATGTGACCCTAGACGTCAAGTTTCTTTTCTCCCTGCATTGCAAACAAAGCATTAAGCTCCTGTGCTAGGGTGGTTTTGCATGTTTTGTAAAAGAACTGCTTCTTTGTGTAAACCAGAGCATAAATGTAGGCATGCAGTTATGCCTCGGTGGTGTTGCTGAATTTGAGTATTGATATGCTATATCAGGAGTGGTGAATGGGAAAGCCAGTGGCCCTCCTGATGCCAGTGGACTCCAACTCCTATCAGCCCCTGCAGCCAGCATGGCCATTAGTCAGGGATGCAGGGATCTGTAGTACAGCAACATCTGGAGGGCCCCATAGTTAGCCGAATAATTCTTTGTTGCGACTGCAGCCTTTTATAAGACCATTTGTATGTGTGATAGCTTGCCTCTACATTTTGACTATTGTGAAAGTTTTGTGCTTATATCAGGAGTGTGGAAGTGTGATGGATTGTGTGATGGATTTGGGAAGGATTGGTCTGATTTGTCACTTCTGTTTGCTGTGGTGGGTAGGCACTAGGAGGTTTAGGGGAGTAAGGGTTTCTACCTATCTGCCTGTCTGCCTGTCTGTAAACCCTGTTTGTGTCGTGTTAGGTTACCAGGGGCCAGGGGCTGTTTGTGCTGACGGGATGTTTTGATGGAGTCAGGCTGGGTGCCAAATAGGTCACCACCTCCCCCTCCCTCATCTGTTTGTTTTTCATTCGCTCAAACTTCCAGGAACATTTATAGGAACTGTGGTTTTTTCCTTCCCATATACTGCAGGGCACAGATATAACCCCAGATTACAATCCTGAGGGGTGGGTCATGTACCTTGGTCCCCTTCAAATAATGTGGGCAGCCCAGGAAATAGTATCTGTGATCACTTGTCCGCTGATCATAATTTTTTTTTTTCTGAATAGCTTCACCCTTAAACAGTTGTAGGAGCAGAATATATTTGTACCATTATTATGAGAGGTGGTGATATCGTAAGAGATTTACAGAATATAACCCAGGCCATAATCACAATCTCAGTCAAAAACCAAGGAAGGCTGTGGCTGCTCTGAACCAGAAAGCTGTCCTTGTTTGTTCCTGGAAAGTGCCGGTGCAGCATCTGAATTTGCCCCTAACGAAACACATTGCTCCCGGCATTATCTTGCTCCAGCGTTGTGTCCAACAGTCATGAAACTGGCCTTGACTGAGAGATTTAGGCCAGAATAGGAATGTTGACTGTCCCTTCCCCCACTGACTTTCCTGCTTCTCCACAGTACTGCTGACTTGGGTGAACTGTGCCAGCGTGCGTTGGGCCACACGTGTCCAGGATATCTTCACGGCAGGGAAACTGCTGGCGTTGGGACTTATCATTGTTATGGGAGTCGTACAGATCTGCAAAGGTGAGGCCCAGCCTGGTCAGACAAAGAAGGGGACAGGAGTCTCCCCAACACACTGTATTTGCCTCCCCTCACCCGCCCCACATGCACACACACCAAGGAGAATAAGCTGCAGGGTTTTAAATTCAGGGTTATCAACATTCCTTAGTAAGCAGATTTAGAGACTGGATTGGCTTCCATAGTTTCCTGCCCCAGTCTGTATCAGAGAGGGGGAGAATTAGCTGACCCACGGAAAGGGAGGGAGAACAGCCCACCTATTTTGTTTAAAGAACCCTTTTTGTATTTCAATATCTCCTTTGTGCAGGTGAATACTTCTGGCTGGAGCCGAAACATGCTTTTGAGTTTTTCCAGACACCAGATGTGGGATTGGTGGCCCTATCCTTCTTACAGGGCTCTTTTGCCTACGGGGGCTGGAACTTCCTCAACTATGTCACTGAAGAGCTGGTTGACCCTTACAAGTGAGTCAGTGTACCCCTTGGTATTGATACAGGGGAATGAGACCCACGTTGACTCTTATTCCTCTCTTCCACTCCACAGTCGTACCTTTGTTCTCCAACAGAATGCATTCTGGGAGTCCGTTCAACTCCTAGAACTGTTCAAAAAGCAAGACACGGCTCCCGATTGGCTGCAGGAGCACCCTGCAGCCAATTGGAAGCTGCAGAAGTCACGCTGGATGTTCAGCTTCCGAAAATAGTTTGAAAACCGGAACATACACTTCTGGGTTTTAATCGTTCAGAAGTCGATTTGTTTGGGAGCCAAGGCGTTTGAGAACCAAGGTATGACTGTAATTGTTTTTCCTCACAGGAACCTGCCTCGAGCCATCTTCATCTCCATTCCCCTGGTCACCTTCGTCTACGTCTTTGCCAATGTGGCCTATGTCACTGCCATGTCGCCCCAGGAGTTGTTGGCCTCCAATGCTGTCGCAGTGGTGAGGCCCCATCTACATCATTGTGCAAATTCACATTCCCCTTGTTTCCAAATACAATGCCCCTAACCATATGCTCTCTTTCTGCTCCCTTCCTCACAGACATTTGGAGAGAAACTGTTAGGAGTCATGGCTTGGATCATGCCCATCTCTGTTGCCCTTTCCACTTTTGGAGGAGTAAACGGATCACTTTTCACCTCCTCTAGGTGAGTAAACATGGGAGTACATACCCCAAAAGCTGCAGCTCTGCTGGCACAACAGACTTTTGTGTGTGCAATTAAGCTTCCTCTCCTGTCTCATGCAGCACCCTTGTGCACCCTCAAATTCAGATCTGAAGGATTGTGTACCCTCTGGAGCAGATTTGGGTGGGCATGGGAGGAGGAGAGGAACCACAAATCCCATTGCACCAGGGGACACAAGCCACTACCTTCAGCAGACATTCAGTGAGGTATTCTCATTTACAGGTTCCATATGCTGAAATCCTCAGCTATCATGTTCCATTATAGCAGCAGCTCCCCTTCCACACACAACTGAATTGCTCACCCATGTCTTCATAGTGCTACCTCTCTAATTCAGCTCTACTTTAACACCTATATTAGGACTGGGGAACTAAGTTGGCCCTTCATCCATTTAAGCCTTCCCCATTCTTTCCCAGGGTCTTTTCTTTAGTAAGTCCTGTTCACAGTGTGGAGCCAGCTTCCTTCCTCAGTGCTGAGCAAATTAAGTAAATAATATTGCAGCACACTGCTTGCATTTATGATGTTCTCTCTCCAACATTCACAGACTATTTTTTGCTGGAGCCCGGGAAGGCCACCTGCCCAGCGTATTGGCTATGATCCACGTGCGACGCTGCACTCCCATACCTGCCCTACTTTTCACTGTGAGTCATCAAAAAGAGAGTTGGGAGGGGGACAGTTGATGCATCAGTGAGGGATGAGGAGAAAGTGTCTGCCAGTACAGAGTTAGAATTGCCAGTGACTGAAGAACTTGGCAAGGGCATTTTCCTGGGAATTGAGGGGATTAGCCAGCAGGTGCTGTCAGTTTGGCAGACCAAGTGCCTTGGGCGATTTCTCTGAAAACAATATAATTGCATTTTCTCTCTCCTTTTGTCTGTCTCTGGCAGTGCCTTTCAACATTGCTTATGCTAGTAACAAGTGATATATATACCCTGATCAATTATGTGGGCTTCATCAACTACCTGTTCTATGGAGTGACTGTGGCTGGGCAAGTTGTGCTGCGCTGGCGGGAACCTCACCGACACCGTCCCATCAAGGTAAGACGCTGGCCATCATATTTCTGCTGCTCTATTTATGTTAGCCCCCGTCACCTTCTCACACCAGTATTGTTTTCCCTTGGAACCACACAGGATGGATTGAGCTGAATCAGTGTCACACCACAGATTTAAAACACATGGTTTTAAATTTCCTTTTTCCAACTGAATCAAACCTTTATACCAGAACCTGTAGTCCTCCAGATGTTTCTGAACATTCCCAGTGTTCCTGGCCATTGGCCTTGCTAGCTAGAGCTGATGGAAGCTTCAGGTGCTCTTAAAGGGCCACAGGATCCTATATGACCTAGGAACATAATCCAGAACCTCAGTGTTTCCTGAGTGAGGGCAAAGGCTGAGGGTCTGGGAGACACTGGAGCAGAGCAGGCTACCACTTCTTGTTTCTGGAGCACTCAGCAAAGAATTTCCCCGTGACACCACCACTGCTAACAAAACTGGTGGGTGTCTTGCAGTGTGGGTCCACTTTTGGCCTATTTTGACTAGCAGCAGCAGATCCCCATTGCTAGAGGTGCTGGAGGCTGAGCTTGGGAGCTTCTGCATGCAAGGCATGTCGTCTACCACTGGGCTAGGATTCATCCCACCTCTGCTAGCTTTGTTCTTGATAAAGAAACCTCTGTTCTCCCAGCCTTTTCCCTTGCATCCCACTTCCTGATGCTCCTGCCCAGATCCAACCCATCTCTTTCCTCCCCAGGTGAGCCTGTTCTTCCCCATAATCTACCTGCTGTTCTGGGCCTTCCTGTTGGTGTTCAGTTTATGGTCAGAACCTGTGGTGTGTGGGATTGGCCTAGCCATCATGCTGACAGGTGTCCCAGTCTACTACCTAGGTGTGCATTGGCAGAACAAACCACCTGCCTTCCACACGTTTATTGGTGAGTCATGAGCAGATAACTGGGTGGGAATTTTTTGAAATTCCATTTTGAAAAATGATGCTGTGGGTTTTCTCCTCCTATGTTAAAGCTCACCCGCTTACTCTTATTTTCTTGCAGAGGTAGTGACTCTGCTAGGACAGAAGCTTTGTGTTGTTGTGTACCCTGAAATGGATTCAGGGAAACCTAAAGCCAACCTCAGCAAAGAGACCAAAGAACAGCTGGAGCCAATGTGTGGAACTGAAGACTCGAAGTATCCTCAGAACTGAGCCTTCTTGGTGGCTGGGGGTAGAAGAAGCAGCCAGTGATGGGCTGTGCAGTACCCTTTGGGGGCGCTGAAGTAAATGGGAGCTCCCTGCACAGCTAAAGCTCTCTTCTTGCTCCCAACAGCACCACACGCTGGGACTGGAATAGCTGGGAATGCCTCACTAGTGCCTCACCCAGTTTCCTGCACTAAACCCCTGCTGGGGCTGGAGTACCCACATCCACCACTCCCCACCAGCAGTGCCCCCTGCTGGAGCTGGAAAAGATGGGAGCTCTCCTCACAGCCAACAACCCCACACCACATCCCCGGCGCACCCTGCTGGAAGGGGCTCCTTCGTTATTGTTGCCTTATATTGTTGGGAATATTCTCTTTGGGTTTGAACCTCATTTCGTGGGAGAGTGTCCTCTCCCATGGTTTTTGTGTCCTTGTATTTTTCACTTTTCTCTCTTTCTCTTTTTTTGATGTAATAAATTAAGCTAAACTTGCCATCCCTATTGCCTTAAACGCTGGATTCTAGGATGTGTAAAATATTGCTTTGTACACACCATCCATTCTGCTAACTTGCTTTCCCAGTGGAATTATTTCACAGAGATTGCTACCACCTTGACAAGTATTGCACTATTTTGATCAGGCATGCCAGTCTTTCCACTCAATGGAATTTTGAAAGATAAACCCCCATTTCCAGAACACGTTGGCCAGAAGGCGATGTAATATTTTCATTGGCATAGCATGCTGGTAGAAACTGACTCAGGAGTATCAGAGAGACCTTACGGAGTGAGGAAAGGAAGGTTTAAAGGTTAATTCCTGCACTGCAATGTGAGAAGGTAGGGCATGAAGACTTTCGCTATCGGTACAGGAGTGGCCCTCACACCCACAAATTACCCCTGTCCTCCAAGAACATGAGAAGAGTCCCACTAGATTTAATTGAAGGTCTGCCTAGTTTCACGCCCATAAGCTGGGCATGTAGTACGCAGCCCTCCTCCAGCAACTGGTTCCTGATGTACAGTAGTGGCAACAGAACATAGTGGTTATATTTCATTGGGATGGGAAACAGGCCTTGACAGGTCTCAGTGGTGCCTGGTCCCTGCTGGGACTGGTACGGTGAGAGGTAGGAACACCAATGGCAGGTGGAGCCAGAGCCAATGAAAGGCAGAGCCAAAGACAACACTGCCCATTCACCCAGTTTAGAAATGCCATTTCAGATCTTTTGGGGTTTGCACAATCCTGAACAACATTGTGTCCTGTTGCTGCTGGAGCCAGCTGGACTGACAGGGTTCCAAGCCTCCAAAGGACCACTGAAGATGGTCAGATGAGCAAGAGAGTTAGCTTTACCCCTACAACAGGAGGGAAAGGTCTGATAGCCGAAATGCCCATGTGGTTAGAGTGCATGTCAGCTGAGGAGACTCAGGTCACACCTGCACCTTATGTTTATAGAGTACAGCTAAACCGCCCAAGAGTCTTGTTTCTCCCCCTGCCCCCCACAAAAAGAATCTTGGGAACTGTAGTTCGTTAAAGGTGCTGAGAGAGTTGTGAGGAGGCTTCTATGCCCCTCACAGGGCTACAATTTTCAGAGTTCTGAACATCCCTAACCAACTGCAGTTCCCATGAGTCCTGGGGGAAGCCACGATGGTCAAAGCGGTGTCATGGTGTGTGTGGCTGGTTCGAATCCACTCAGTTACAAGGCTCCTTGACTGATTTGGGGCCAGCCACTCTCATCTTAAGGCAACCTCACAAGGTTCTATGGATAAAATGGAGGGCAGGGGGAGAAATATATATATATATATACACACCCTTGAAGTTACCAAAGGAAAGTCAATCTATAATATATAAGAAAGGGAAACAAAACAGGTGAAAGTTAAGTCTTCCCTGACACGGGCAGTCTATCCCCATATCTCCTTCATATATGGCAAATCCCTACCCCTGTTACCCTATGGTGATCTACATGGTACGGTGGCGATTATAAAAGAGGCTGGTTCTTTCACTGCAGAGTGAAGTGATTTTGACAACTTTCTATGCAAGGGCAACCTGGGCCTCCCGCAGGAGGAACTTTTGGAGGTCATTACCAAATTAATTGGGAGGTCTCTGCCAAAGCATCCTTCAGTAAGAGCTCTACACACCAGGTGAGTGGGCACACCACCAAAGGCTTCTAGGGCAAGCCTTCCCTTTCAAACTCAAAACAACTTTTTAGTTTTTTTGCACTGCTCCATATCTCAGTACAGTTGCAATACTGGCCTCGGGGCCCCACCTGCTGGTGTTCAAAGACACCGCAAAGGAAAACTACGGCAAGCGTTTGCAAATTTCAATATGGCCCCTGATAGGTGGCAAGGGGGCTTCCAGAATCAAGCCCCCTGGTGCAAACGCTGGCAAAACTGCAACAAAACTTTCACACCATTGTGCATATGTGCCCCCATTTCTTTCTTTGGTTTAATTCTGTCATTTACTATCCACAGGGGCAATGGGAGCCGTAGTTCAGCAACATCCGGGTTGGACGCAGGTTCCTCAGCCCTCTGCATAGCTCAGTGGCCGAGCACCTGCCTTAATAATAATGATAATAATAGTGATTATGATGATAGTTTTATTATTTATACCCCACCCATCTTGCTGGGTTGTCCCAGCCACTCTGGGCATCTTCCAACACATATAATCAAACATTAAAAACCTCCCGATACAGAGCTGCCTTCAGATGTCTTCTAAAAGTTGTATTGTTGCATGCAGAAGGTCAGAGATTCGATCCCAAGTGGTGATAGGTGCTGTTTGAGTGAGGCAGGGTATGGCTTATGGCTGGTGGGGAGTGGGAGGAAAATGCCCCCAGGATCACACATTAACATTGCATGACAGTAATGTGAAGACCCTCCTGAAGTGGATGAGGATCATGGGAGAGAGATTGCCAGGGTGGATGAGGCGAGTTGCTCTTCACAGGAGCAGGGGTGCACCTCAGAAAAAAGAGGAAGGAAGGGGGAGGGAGACGAAGGAGGGAAGGAAGAAGACAGAGAAAGAGGGAAGAAGCTGCAGACCTGCAGAAAGAGGGAACGGTGCACAGGGGGGAGAAAGGAGCAGAGATGAGAGGAGGAATGCAACAGTGACGAAAAGAAAAGGTAGAGGGGGGAACCGCGAAAGAAGAAAATTGGACTTTCCGAGAAAAGGAGGAACGAAAGAGCAAACAAGATTTTAAAAGTCAAGGAGGGCAAATTGGTGTCAAAGAAGGAAACCAAAGAATCAGCTGGAGAGGGAGGGAGCCTCACGTAAGCTGAAGCAACAAGCAACATAAAGAACAACAACTAATAATAATAATAATTCTGGAGAAACTGGGCGAGGAGCCATTGAAATATAGGAAGGCAAGGAACGAGTGCACTGGGGCCGCTAGCAGACCCGGAAAACACAGAGGAGAGAAGTCACGGAATTTCAGATTTCAACTTGGCGCCATGTCCCAGGGAGGGTATTTTGAGGGCAGTGAGCAGCGGCAATACCAGGCCCTGGAGATGCCCCCTGCCAGGCCCAGCGGCACGGACCTGGGCCCCCTCTGTGAGTCGGAGCTGGCCTCCTACATTGGAGACGAGCAGCTGCTCTCAGAGCTGCTGCAGGGGGGCGGGCAGAGGGGGCCCAAGCCAAGCACCCCCTTCTCCAATTTCTTCCCTGGGGAGCCATACCCCTACTTGTCTTACGGAGGGGAGCGCAAGATCCTCGGTCCCTTCGACCCGCGGCCGGTCGCTGTCAAGGAGGAGCCACGAGGAGGCGAAGCCGGTCGTGCAGGCGGGCGCCACCCGTACAACCCCATGCACTTCTCACCAGCCCACTGCGCCCAAGTGGCCCTCGCTCAGCCTGGCATCCGGGCCGGACAAGCACTGAGAGTCCTCAAGGTAAGGAGGAGCAGCACGGTCCCCCTGTTCCCAGCTTTGCTTTCACCCTCACCCAGCTTGGAGACTTTCTCAACTCTATAACCAAATTAAAAAACGGTGACCCCCACTTTGGAGGTCATTGGTGACTACTCACCCTTCCGGCTAAGTCCTCCTGTTGTGGTTGGAGGCAGAGATGCTTCTGAATGCCAGTTGCTGGAAGCCACAGGAAGGTAGTGCTTGAATCCTACTTGCGAGGTTCCCACTGGCTGGCCACTGTGAGAACAGGATGCTTGCTGGGCCCCTGGCCTGATCCTGCAGGCTCTTCTTAGGGTCTGAGCTCCTCCTGACTCCAAGACCTGTCCACACTGGCACAGCTCCTTCCCCCACCCCATCCCCCAAAGCTCAATCTCATCCGAGTATTTATTACTGTTAACTATTGTTATTGACGGTGTCCTCGAAGCTACAAACATGAGTCTGACCAAACTGCGGGAGGCAGTGGAAGACAGGAGTGCCTGGCGTGCTCTGGTCCATGGGGTCACGAAGAGTCGGACACGACTAAACGACTAAACAACAAATTGTTATTGAAAGTGCTTTAGAGAGTAAAAAGGAAAAAAAGAAAGGGGGGCAAGCCTGTCCCTTTTGGGGCTTAAATCTATAACCTGATGCACAGGCGAGAGCAGAGGAAGGGGAAGGAAGTGGAGAGACAGTGGGAGATGGGAAGAAGATGCAGTTAGGTCGGTTGCACATACTTAGGTTTAGTTACAGCAAGGAACGGGTGCATGGGCAAGAGCAGGGGGTAACCCATGTTGTGCCCTCCAGATGTTGCTAGGCTCCAGCCCCCCATCAGCCCTAGCAGTCAGGGATGATGCAGTTAAAGAAAGTCTGGAGATCTGCACCAGGGTTGTTGCTCCCGGACAAGGGCCTGTTTTGCCAAAGGTTGCACGGAACAGGTGGGTTTTGAGGAGAGGGTTTAAGGGAGCCAAGAGAGGAGACAAAAATGGGTTCTTTTTGGATCCCAGTTCCTTTCTATCTGGAACTATAGGGCTCAGTCCTGAAGTGTTTGCCTCCGTTCCTAAAACCTGACTTGCCTGCCCTCTTAATCCGGGACCCCAATATCCCTTGTCAGCCCTTGTGAATGCGGTCTCTGCAACACTGGGATAATGCATGATATAAGCTATAACCTACACCAAGAAAAAGGGGGAAGGAGCTGAGCTTAACAGAGGTAAAAAACACCCTCCTTCAACAGCTCCATTAAAGGGCCCTTCCCATGACTGCGAGTGATGATTTTGTGAGATGATGTGCAGAGAACCAAGGATCTATGATGGAACAAGCGATCGACCAGGCAAAATTAGGTAAAACACAGGGACCACATGAGCTACTAGCAAAATACAGTATTACAAAAAAAATTGCAGGACTATTTAATGCAACCATTAAAAGACACTGCGAACAGGATATTAAAAACCTGAGAGATTCCAGATACATGGAATAATGCATATATCACAGTGACTTCCTTTAACCTAAACCAAGGATCTGTGTTACAAGCACAGACTTTCTCAGAAACAAGGTTTCGTAGTGGCGCAGCAATAAAACTGCCAGCACACGTGTGGAAGCTAAGCAGGGCCCAGTTTGGTTTCAGATTGGATGGGTGGCCAGGTTCCTGCCTTGCAGGGGGTTGGACTAGATGACCCTGGGGTCCCTTAAAACTCTACAATTCTAGGAGTCTATGAGAGGGATAGGTATTGCTTCCAGAGCAGGCTGGGCCCATAAGGGCATCTGGAGGCACAGCCCCACCAACCTCAGCCAGCCCCACCTGCCTACCTTGTTCTCCTCCTTATTTTATTGCTATTTATTTGATTATTTCTTTGATTCTTGCATGCACCCATTCCAAGGAGTGGCCCTGCCTGCCCGCTTCCTCCTTCTTAGGGTTCTCTTTGCAGAGCTCGGCAGGCAGGAAGGTGGGGACGAAACTAGAATCTGCTGTGTCTCTGCCTCCCATTGGCTGTGGTTCCACTTACGGCCCCACCAGTTTCAATGGTCACCAGCTGCCACTGCTTATCCCAGAATCCAAGGGTGTGGAGCCAATATCTGGAGCATCTGGGAGGGCCCTCCTACAACTGGCAATCTCCATCCTGGCACGGAGGGTGTTTCTAGGCAGGTGCATATTCTGGGAGGGGTGATGCCTCTTACAGGCAAATGTTTCGCAGTGTCCACCCACATTGTTGGCATTAAAATGCCAACCTGTGTCTTTCCCCCAATTAACCCGGATTTATCCATTTCTGGGGAAACCAAATAAATTAAGCATCATTATTATTAAAATCTGTTTTAAATTATCTATTAGTGATATCTGAATGATCCATTAATTTTTATACTGTTTTAAAGCAGGCTACACTTTAAGCATATGTTTGTTTATATATATATATATATATATATATATATATATATATGGATGGTTACACTTTGTGAAAATTTGGTTTCATAAAAGTATTGGCCAGCTGTGGGTTTTGAGGCCTGATGCGCTCTCTCTCTCTCTCTCTCTCTCTCTCACACACACACACACACTTGTGCTATTGTCCCTAACCCATGGAAGGATCTATCCATTTCAATTGTCTTGGTTTCTTGCTTTTTCCAATATTAAATTCCATTCTTTGCATCTCTGTGACAATGTGAGATTTCAGCAAGACTCCTCATTAAAATTCACTGGCCTTTTAGTGTGATTTTCTCCTAGTTAAACACATTCTGTACGCAGTTTTGACTACCGTACACCTTTTGCAAGAGATTTTCCCAATATAATGCATTTTTATATGTTTTTGGGGGTTTTGTTTTGTTTTTGCTAATACAGTCATTATTACCTTACCCTAACATGCATTTTTGTAAGCACTGATTGCCTGGAAAACTACATTGCAAAATTCAGAGTGTTCCAAAGGACAGTCACGTTTCGCTTTTGCAAGCTGTTTCGGAAACCTGCAAACTTGAATAAGTTTGAGTACGAAGCAAATAAAATCCCTGACTTTTGGCCCTTCCTGCTCCTCCCTCTGTGTCTCCGCAGGGCCCCCCTTGCAGCCCGTCCCCTCCCTGCACCCCCAAGGGGAAGAAATCGGTCAACAAAGACAGCCTGGAGTACCGGCTACGCCGCGAGCGCAACAACATCGCCGTGCGCAAGAGCCGCGACAAGGCCAAGCGCCGGGTGCTGGAGACACAGCAGCGCATGGTGGAGCTCCTGGGCGAGAACGAGAGGCTGCGCAGCCGGGTGGAGCAGCTGGTGCAGGAGACAGAGACCCTCCGTGACATTTTCCGCCAGATGCCTGAGGCGGCCGGGCTTATCAAAGGGCTTGGGGGCTGCAGCTGAAGCTGGCCGGGTGGGGTGGGGAGCGAGGAAGGAGGTGGTGGCACTTAAAATCGAGAGGGGGGTGGGTGCGTGCAATTTTGAGTGTGTAAATAAAAGGGTCTCTCATGGCACATGTTTG
Source organism: Podarcis siculus (assembly GCA_034642415.1). NCBI lineage: Eukaryota > Metazoa > Chordata > Lepidosauria > Squamata > Lacertidae > Podarcis > Podarcis siculus. Next base: position 711,819 of record JAXCMG010000043.1, read on the forward strand.
CTTTAGTTATTTGTCATTTTGTTTTATAGGAGGGAGTTGGAGGAGGGCTGTAGCTCCGTGGCAGAGCCTCTCATTTGCATGCAGAAGGCTGTAGGCTTCTCCGGGTACCTTTCTTGACATAATAATAATAATAATAATAATAATAATAATAATAATAATAATTTATACCCCGCCCATCTGGCTGGGCTTTCCCAGCCACTCTGGGCGGCTTCCAACAAAATATTAAAATACAGTAATGCATCAAATGTTAAAAGCTTCCCTAAACAGGGCTGCCTTCAGATGTCTTCTAAAAGTCTGGTAGTTGTTGTTCTCTTTGACATCTGGTGGGAGGGCGTTCCATAGGGTGGGCTCCACCACCGAGAAGGCCCTCTGCCTGGTTCCATGTAACCTCACTTCTCGCAGTGAGGGAACTGCCAGAAGGCCCTCGGCGCTGGACCTCAGTGTCCGGGTAGAACGATGGGGGTGGAGACGCTCCTTCAGGTATACTGGGCCAAGGCCTTTTAGGGTGTTAATGGTCAGCACCAACACTTTGGATTGTGTGCGGAAACGTACTGGGAGCCAATGTAGGTCTTTCAAGACTCAAGACCCTGGGAAGCAATTGCTGGCCACCACAGGCAGTGCTGAGCTAAACAGGCCAACGGTCTGACTTGGGGTGGCAATCAGTGCTTTCCCCCCTAAAAAAAATAAAGTTTAGGCGTACTCTCATTTTCCGAATCATATTGAAATACTGCCCCTCAGTGAGGCCAAACTTAGATTCACAAAATGTTTAGGGGTATGCATACTTCTGCGTTCCCCCAGAAAAAAAGATCTGTCCAGGCTTCCCCAGCCACACTGGGCGGCTTCCAACAGAATATTAAAAATACATTAAAATGTCACACATTAAAAACTTCCCTAAACAGGGCTGCCTTCAGATGTCTTCTAAAAGTCAGATAGTTGTTTATTTCCTTGACATCTGGTGGGAGGGCGTTCTGCAGGGCAGGCGCCACCACTGAGAAGGCCCTCTGCCTGGTTCCCTGTAACCTGACTTTTCGCAGGGAGGGAACCACCAGAAGGCCCTCGGAACTGGACCTCAGTGTCCAGGCTGAACGATGGGGGTGGAGACGCTCCTTCAGGTATACAGGACTGAGGCCTTTTAGGACGTTAATGGTCAGCACCAACACTTTGGATTGTGCTTTGAAATGTCCTGGGAGCCAATGTAGATCTTTCAGGACTGGTGTTATATGGTCTCGGCGGCCACTCCCAGTCACCAGTCTGGATGCCACATTCTGGATTAGTTGTAGTTTCTGGGTCACCTTCAAAGGTAGCCCCATGTAGAGCGCATGGCAGTAGTCCAAGCAGGAGATAACCAGGGCATGCACCACTCTGGCGAGACAGTCTGCCCTGGACACAGAATTGAACTGCACCTCCATGGACAGCTGTGAGTCCAAAATGACTCTCAGGCTGCGCACCTGATCCTTCAGGATGAGACAGTTTCCTGTGTAGTCAACAGCTCAACTTGCACCAACAGCCCAAGTGGAAACAAGTTCAGCAAAGGGCAAACAAAATGATCAAGTGGCTCCACTTTGAGGAAAGTTTGCAGTATTGTGGGGCCTTTTAGCTCAGAGAAAATCTGAGAAAGAGGTGACATTATAGAAGCCGATAAAATAATGCACAGGGAAAATGCATAGAGAAAAGGTTTTCTTCTTCTCTCATAATTGTAGAACTGTGGCTATCCAATGAAGCTGAACGCTGGAAGATTCAGGGCAGATAAATGAAAGTACGTAAACATGCAGCACATAAACTATGCAGCTCAGGCAGTGATGGCCAGCAGTGTGGGCTGGTGGCTTTAAAAGAGAGTTGGACAAATTCATGGAGGAGAAGGGCTACCCATGGCTACTAGCCGCGATGGCTATGTTCCGCCTCCACAGTCGGCGACTAAGAGGGGACATGATATAGTTTTATATAAAATTATGGATGCCCTTGAAAAAGTGCATAGAGAAAAGTTTTTCTCCTCTCTCACAACACTCGCTGAGATCCAATGCATCTGAATGTTGGAAAATGCAGGACGGATAAAATAAAGTCCTTCACGCAGCAAATAGACTTTGGAAATGGCTCCCACATCATGGCACTTGAAGAGGACTGAACAGATTCATGGCTTTGGGTTGGGGGTGGGTGGGGCCCCATATGGCCCAGGTCTGCCTCTGACACTCGGTGCCTGGAACAGTAGCAGGAGGAAAGGGCGCTGTCAGGGAACTGCCATCGAAAGGACGGGAGGTGAAAGGGCTCACTCAGGTGGAGACAGACTTAACAGCTGACGAGGGAACCAGCAGGGGGAGAGGAGGAGCTCCGAGGGAAAGTGAGTCGGAGGGATGGCTCAGGGACACTTCCAGCGAAAACAGTGGGGAGGTTTCAAGACCTCCTATAGGGACACCCACTCCTCGCCGGAAACTGTCACGCCGGGAGTCCAGAAGACGTGTTTCCGTTAAGGAGCTTTTATGCTGGAAAAGATTCCGGAAAAGCCCACTTTCGGATTCTGCTAGCGACTGACAGAGTCATGCTTGAGGGGCTCCATCGGAGGCAGAGGTTTGGGGACTCGGCCAAACTCTGAGGGACTAGGATTTTACGCACAAGCTGCTCATCATCCCATCACAGGCGCGTTCTCACAATCTGCTCCTAAGGGTTGCCCAGAGGCATCTTTGGCCCCTGTGTAGCAGCCAGAGGCCGGACTACACAGGCCTTGGGCCTGATCTGGCAGGGCTCATCTTCATCTCTTGCCTTGAACCTGGACGGAGAGAAGCTTTCCCTTACAATCCTGAAACTCAAGAGCCATCAGGTTGAAACTGGTTGACAGTCGCTTACAGAGCTCTCTACACCCAGAGATGCGATGATGGCCAGGGCCTTGCAGAGCCAGGCAGAGGCCCGGACCAGGTAGATAATGTGCCCCCCCTTTTTATCCTGGGGATAACTTAAGTCTTATAAATAAGTAAGCACTGTATATAATTTTCACAAAAGTTATGCTGACAAATAATTTTATTTCAAGGCTTGAACCGTATCTGCATATAAAGACAAAATGGAAAATATAGATATACAGTGGTACCTTGGGTTCAGTACTTAATTCGTTCCGGAGGTCCATTCTTAACCTGAAACAGTTTTTAACCTGAAGCACCACTTTAGCTAATGGGTTCTCCTCCTGCTGCCATGCTGCCAGAGCATAATTTGTGTTCTCATCCTGAAGCAAAGTTCTTAACCTGAAGCACTATTTCTGGGTGAGCAGAGGCTGTAACCTGAAGCGTATGTAACCTAAGGTATCACTGTACAATAGTGCTTTTTAAAAATACATAGGGAATGTACGCTGACCAAGGCCCCCTTTGGAATCGGAGGCCCAGGCCAAGTGGCCCATATGGACCCCCCCTCTGTCTGGGCTTGGTGATGGCCGCTGGCTTAGATTCTTCTTTGCCTTGTGGGACTCTGGGGCCCCTTTCCTTGTGTTCATTTCTCTCTCTTTCTCTCTCTCTCTCACACATACACACACACACACAGGCAAGGGTTGCACAAGCCGGTGGTTGATGTTACAACCTCTGGAGAGCAGCTTTTTGGATGGAGGTGAAGCGACGTTTGCTGGCCGCCCTGCCTCCCTTGGGCCCGTGCATCTCCCAAGAGACCCCTTGCACCTAGCGGAAGCCCCCGGTACTCGGGATTTGGGGTTTTCTCAGTGCCCTCTTTGCTAAGAGTTCGGCTCTTTGTATCCCAAATTTGCTGGCTGTTCCCATCCAGGCAGGGGTGCAAAGGAGCCGGCCTCAAGGTAAGCCTTGCGTCATCTTGTGAAATAACCTGTTACACCACCGAGAAGGAGAAGGAACTCTGCCACAAACCACAAGCTGTTCTGCTCCCCCATCCTGCTACAAACACACACCCCCAACTCAACCTCGCAAGGGTGTCCTCACCCCCCAACCCAGACTAGAACTGGGAGCCCCAAGTGGAAAGACAGACGGCCACCCTCAAAACCAGCTCTCCCCCCAACCGTTCGAGGCCGGGCCCACGGTAGAAGCGCAACCCTGATGGAAGGTGAAATGGCCCCCTACCCGCCACCTTCCCTCTTTCCACACCGTTGAGGTCTCCCCCACCCCCTGCCATGGCTCATTGCAACCAGCCGGGTTTGCGAAACTCCTTTCCTGAAGTGTTTCAAGGGGAATGGGAGGGAGGGAGAGGGGAGAATCTGTTCCAACATTTCTCCGATGAAAATAGGGGCATCCCATTCCATCATGATAATTTTACTATTTATACCCCACATATCTCGATGGCTTGCCCCAGCCACTCTGAGCAGCTTCCAACATGTATAAAAAACATAATAAAACATTAAACTTTTTTTATTTTTTTAAAACTTCCTATACAGTGGAACCTCAATTTTTGAATGTCTCCATTGATGAACGTTTTGGCTTTTGAACACCGAAAACCCGGAAGTAACTGCTTCGGTTTTTGAACGATTTTCGGAAGCCGAACATGCCACGCGGCTTTCGTTTTGAGTTTCCCTATTGTACTGAGGCTTCCGCTTTCAGTTTTCGGACGTTTCGGAAGTCTTACAGAATGGATTACATTTGAAAACCAAGGTTCTACTGTTCTAGATTGCCTTTAGACATCTTAGAGGTTGGGTAACTCCATACCGTCCAGCATTTCTCCAATAAAAACGGGGACATCCTAAGGAAAAGCGGGACATTCCAGGATCAAATCAGAAACTGGGACGGCTTCTCTAAATCAGTGACGTCCCTGGAAAACAGGGACACTTGGAGGGCCTGCCAGAGAATTCTGGGAGCTGTGGTTTTTAAGGGTGCTGAAGGTTGTTAAAAGACCCACTATTCCCCCTCACAAAGCTACAATTCTCAGATTTCCCCGTCATGAGGGATTTATTGTTAAACCACTCTGGGAATATTGCAGCTCTGGGGTCTTGTAACTTTAAATGTCTTAAATTAAATAGTGCCTTTTACACCCAAAGGGGAAAACTGGTGCATTCTCAGGTAGGCTTCAAGTCACGGGTTCAAGAGGTTCCCCCCAGCCACTTTTGCCAGAAAAACCCGCGATTTTGGGGCAAATCGGAAGAAACATCACTCAGGTTTTCTGTAGATTGGTGTTTGTTCCGATTCAGCAGCAAACAGGGGGTTTTCCTGAGGAATGCAGCGGGACAAAAATAAAATAAAAATTAAGGGATAGGCCGTTAATGCGGAGTAGAAATACCACAGAAGTGATCTGCCACAGAGGTTTTCCCAAAACTTCTTTGCCTCCAGAGAGGAGGGATGAAATAATCTGGCAGAGGAGTGTTTGGGGGTTTAGGGCAGGGGAACAGGAAGATATAAGTTTAGTGTGAAAAGAAATCACAAGAGATAGGTAAAAAGAAAACAGCTACTATGAGAGACACAATGGGGGACAGGAAGAGGAAAAAGAAAAGAAAAAAGCCGCCTCTACTTAGAGACTCTGGAACAGCAAATTCCGCCTAAATTGGGGAGACTGAGAGACACAGTGCCTCCAGAACAGACAATACAGCAGTTTCTGTACTTGAGGAAAAGCTGAGCTGTGGAACTCCTTGCCACAAGGAAAACGCTGTGGCAAAGGATTTGGCGATTTCCAGAGATGGATTAGGTGTTAGCAGAGAGTGATGTCAGTCATTGCCAACCGACTATGTCAATCCATTTTGTGACAAGGGGGTCTCGGTAATTTCCATCCTTCTCTAGTGGACCCTGAGGGGAGAAGGTCCGAGATCCCTCGCAGCGCAGGAGACCCCCCAGTTCAAGGAAGAGAAAGTTACCAATCTGTAGGTGGAATTTGGGGTTGGTTTCGGGGCTGGGGGGGGGCGAGAAGCCATCTTGCCCTTTGCCTCAGGCCCTGGGCCAAACATGTTTAAAAGAATCTGATATGTCTCCAGGGATCCCAGGACACTGTTTGAAAACCACTGCAAAATACAGTGTGAAATGTTAGGCCTGCAAGCATTAAACCAACAGCCATTGAGCCTCAGACTTGGCACAGGGCTGCAAGGGCCTCTGGTGGCCACGAGTGGAGTTAACACAGGACTTCCTGACAGGCATTTGCCTCCCTCAAAGGCCTCAAGCAAAAAAATGTATTTATTTCCCTCCGCTGCTACTGGATCCTTTCAACTGGCGATACATGGAATCGAATCTGGGACGACTGGCTTACTATTTCTGCCAGATGCCTCAGCTGCTCTCGGAGAAAAGCCCGTGTAGTTCCAGCATCCTGTTCTCAAATAAATACTGTACATACATGGCCACGTGCCACGGATTCTTGAGCACTGATTCCTGCATTGCAGGCGGGTTGGGCTAGATGACCTTTGGGATCCTTTCCAACTCTAGAAATCTACAGTTCTGTGCTTAGAGCCTTCAAGGGCTGCTCTTTAGGCACGCACCGCAAGGCTTGGCTTGCAAAGCAGCTGAGCAGGCATGTTGCCGGCTGTTGTCGACATGATCGGTCTGTTCTTCCTTGCTCCAGATCAACGCATAAACACACACACACACACACGGAGAATCTTTAAAGAATCTTTAGAAAACTACAGTATAAAAGGAAACATCTTGGCAGGTTTAGACTGATCCCTGTATTGTATGAATATAAGTTCGTAGGGAGGTAAAAAGTAACTATGTAAGAAATATGCAACTGTGCAGAATAAAGTAATGGATAGACAAAGTACAGTGAGATTAATTGGAAGTCAGTTTTAAATTTCTTTTCTATAAATTTTATAATTGTGTTCAATACCAGGAGTATGATGATAATTATATTACTCTTCTTATATCTTATAGTGTGGTGGTTTGTTTGATTTTCCTGTTATTTCTTTGTTTGATTGTATGTTTGTTTACTTGTTTGTTCCGTCTGTTTTTTTCATAAATGTATTTATTTTAAATTAATAAAGATATATTCAAAAAAACACACACACACAACCCCCCCCCCCCACACACATTCTGAAGGACGGCACCCGAAGGAAAGTGCAAGCTTGCAGGAAAGGAAGCAATTGAGAGGGACTTGAGTGCAAACAGGAAAAAAAAGACCCGGCAATGCAGAAGTCAGCCTGCTCACATCTCTCCTCAAAAATTTCCTGTAAGCCCCAACTAAGGTAATTTCACTCAGCAGGGAACAATTGGAAGGCCAAAGGTCTAAGGCTGAGCCTAAGCAGGAGGAGATTTTATTTATAGTGGTATCTTGGTTTATGAACTTAATCCGTTCCGGAAGTCCGTTCTTAAACCAAAGCATTCTTAAACCAAGGCATGCTTTCCCATGGCAGCGGGGGACTCAATTTACAAATGGAACACGCTTGACAAGAAGCGGAAAATGTTCTTATTCCAAGGCAAAGTTCACAAACCAAAACACCTACTTCCTGGGTTGCAGCGTTCTTAATCCAAGTTGCTCATAAACTATGCTGCTCTTAAACCAAGGTACCACTGCATTTTATTGTGTTTATGTTGCAGCAAGAAATGAATGATTACTGGCCACACCTGTCTGAATGCAACTGGGAAAACGTGTGCCTGTGTAAGTAAGTAAAAGAGAGGCAAAATCTCTGGCCTGGGAATGGTTAGGATTCATGGATCTGTCAATTCCAGTTTTCTCGATTTCTCATTTTTCGAACCTTAAATTCAGTTCTCCACTTCGTTGTAACACTTTGCAATTAAAGGGGGGGAGGGGAATTGTCATGAATATTTGTCACCATTCTAGTGTGAATTTCTGCTAACGAACATTTTTGTATGTGCTTTCATACATATGTATGTGTGATCATTGATGTTTCTAAGTGACATACATAAAAACAAGCCAGCTGGAACAGAAAAAGTCTCAGTAATGCGAAGAGTATCAGGTGGGAAGGAGTTCCATAGGCTTCGGCTCTACTCTATGTACATTTTTGCAAAGCAATTTCCCCCTATAATGCATTTTTGCATGCTATTTTCACCAGTATATGCATTTAGATGTACACTTCACCGTAATATGCACAGCATTTTGCAAAGCATTTCCCTTTTAATGTAATGTGTTTTTGTACACATTAACTCCACTGGAGAACCGAATTGTAGCATAGAGAGATGTGCAAATTGAAACCGAGTAATAAAAATACTTTGGGGGAAGAAGAGAGATGTGTGACTTTTGAAGGATGGCTGATTCGGTTAGGATATTGTTTTAGAAAGCGTTGCTGACTTTCTCCCTGATCCTTGCCTAAAAGGTTGGAAACTGCCCCCTTCTGGTCAGTGAGTGCCTTCTAGATAGGCCTTTGGGGGGCAGATCTCCCCAAATGTAAGGAGAAATAAGCAACATGTGTCTAGAGTATGGTTACCAGATTTTTTTCAATGAATCCGGGGATACTTTTTTTTTTTTTGGAAGCTGAGTAGCAACAGGGAGTCAGTAGTGAGGATGGTGAGGCAAAAGACCCTGGGCCCAAGCACACAGGCATATTGTATAAAGGTGTAAAGCCCTTCTTTCGCACCCTGTGAAACATAAATGCACATAGTTTTTTAAAAACTGGGCAATGGCCGCCCACCCACGACTCCCCTGATCAGTCAAAACAAACGGGGCAGGAGATCGCACAAGTCACATCCTATGCGCACAATACACATCTATGGGGACTTCCGGCGAGGAAAAATGGCAGGCGCCACAGCAGCGAGCAGCTCCTGAAGCCAGCCAGAGCCAACTGCGCTACCAGGCTGGCTCCGGGCTGCTGAGGCTGCCGCTGCCACATTTCCCGGGGACATATTTGCAAATCTGGGGACATTCCGGGGACGCGATTTGTCCAGGGACAGATTTGCAAATCCGGGGACTGTCCCCGGGGACATGTGGTAACCCTAGTCTCGAGCCCATCTGCCTCCTTGCCACAAGACCACGAAGTTCAGAGTCTAAGATTACGGCATCAGTGCTTGTTGTCTTCGCAGAGAAGTCAACAAGTTCGTCTGGGCTTTGCATCAACAGCGTCTTATTTACAGCAGCCCTGGGGCTGTTGCAACATGACCGCTTTGCTGTGTGTCCCCCCCCTCTTATCTCGCTTCTCAGATGATTTATTGCGGGTCCTACCTAAACACAGCCAAGGGCTTTGGGATTGGCAGACAAGATGTCTTGCCTCAGGGCTGGGGCCGGGGCAAACCGAAAGCAGACCGGCTCTCCTATTGACACCAAGAAAGCAACAGGCTGATCAAGGAGATGGAGCAACTCCACAATGAGGAAAGGTTGCAACATTCGGGCCTTTTTAGTTTAGAGAAATGGCAAGAAATGAGGGGGGCATGATAAGTGCATGAAATCATGCAGTGCGGAGAAAAGAGACAGAAAGTGGGAGGGGAGTATTGTTTTGTTTTATTATGTATTTATTATGTATTTTGCATCTCATTTTGTCAGCTACGGCAATGGCTTGCCTCTCCAAAAGAGTATGGGAGAACGTGATGCAAACGTCCAGTACCAAGATATTTATGGAAGTGAGTCATGAGCAACATATAACCTGTTATAAGAATTCTGAGGTCTCAGATATAGAATAAATATTTATAAATGCACACACATCTAAATATATGAACCATGTGTCTGGAAGAGCAATCCTGAAGCCATTTTGACTCTCCCAGTGACCTCAAATATTTCTCTGCACTAAGGGAGGCAGGGACGTGGGTGCCGCTGTGGGTAAAACCTCAGTGCCTAGGACTTGCCGATCGTATGGTCGGCATTTCGAATCCCCGCGGCAGAGTGAGCTCCCGTCGTTCGGTCCCAGCTCCTGCCCACCTAGCAGTTCGAAAGCACCCTTAAGTGCAAGTAGATAATAGGTACCGCTTTCTAGCGGGAAGGTAAACGGCGTTTCCGGTGCTGGCTCGCCAGAGCAGCTTCGACACGCTGGCCACGTGACCCGGAAGTGTCTTCGGACAGCGCTGGCTCCCGGCCTCTTAAGCGAGATGAGCACGCAACCCGAGAGTCGGTCACGACTGGCCCGTACGGGTAGGGGTACCTTTACCTTTACCTTTAAGGGAGGCAAATGGGGAAAGCCTTCCCATTGTCTTTTCGCTTGCAAATCCTGTCTTAAGGGCGTATTTGTGTATGAATAGGGTGAGCCTGTGACCTGGATTCAGGAACAAAAATATTAACCATCACGAAAGAATGGCCAGGCTGCCCAGGTCATGCAATCAGTGACCATTATCAGGTATCCTGGAAGGCAGGATTTCTGCTGTAGACTGCCTCCTTCTGTGAAGTATGTATGGTTTTTTGGGGGTGGGATCTTGGGCTACAGGGTGGGCAATTTCAAGAGTCTATATAGGGGCTTGCGCACCATTGTTCAGGGTTCTCCTCCCTCCTGCGTGTGGTGAGTGGGGACCCTGTTACAACAGTTCCTTTAATAAAGATAAGGCTTACTAGCCGCTTTGCTTCTCAGTATATTCTGGCTGGCCTGTTATTTTCTCCTACCAATAGGGGACCCACTTAAGGACTCTATACGGGCTCTGGAATACCCCATAAGGGAAAGGGAGCAGTTTTTCTTACAAGAAACTGTTAGAAGTGACATCTCAACACCTTCCACATGCTTTGCGTCAGGAGAAATTGGGGTATTACAGGGCAGGGCAGAATTTCTAACAAAGGTGTGCTCTCCCAAGCCTACATTCCCAGCATGTTTGCACTCCTGTCTCAGCGATCTCTACGCTGGCTTGGTGATGTCCACAGAATGCAAGATGGAAGGATCCCCAAGAATGTAGGAATCCCTTGCAAAGGACCACTGTGCCTGGAGACAGACAGTCAGGTCTTGTATCCATAGCAGTGACCAGAGGAAGAATGACTTGCTGGGAGGAGCACAGAGAGAAGAAACACCATGGTGCATCTGCAGCAGCAAAACATCTGCCCCAGATGCAACAAAACATGTCTCTCCCACATCGGTCCCTACAGCAACAGCAGGAGCTGCAACCATCCAAAGGTGAGGCAGACAGGTGCCAACAAATTCTCCTTTTGTATTTTTCTGTTGTGAACCGCCCTGGGATGTTTGGATGAAGGACCGTATACAGCGGTACCTCGGCTTTCGAATGTAATCCGTTCCAGAAGTCCGTTCGAGTTCCGAAACGTTCGAAAACTGAAGGCGGAAGCCTCATTTCCTGATCGATTTCCAAGGTGCATGTTCAACTACGGAGCCGTTCGAAAACCGAGGTACCACTGTACAAATGTAATAAATAATATTAATAGTATTTTTTCTCCTTTTCCTAATTCTCACTGGCTACATTCAAATGAAGGAAAGCTACTGCATATCAACCTAAGCAAGTTGTGCTTCCTTTTTCTGATTACTTGGCTATAGCTTTTGATAGAATACAGATAATTGAACAAACATTGTTGCATTACATTCTTCATTAAATTATCTTTCCACTGATATGTAATTTTACGGAATTACTCCAAAAAAGTAGTGTTATGAGCTATCAAGACACTTTTCCCAAAAGGTTTCCACAATTTTGACCACTAGTGTAGACCTGGCCTTGTGCATCTTACTGGAACGGGGGCCAACAGTGAAGAACTGAGTGCAAACTGCAAATGGCAGAAATCCATTTATTGGTTAACGTTCCTGTTCCGCCTTTCTTCCACAAGGGAACTCAAGTCTACCTGGAAGCTACAGATGGTTTCCGTGTGTCTCCAGCCGCTGAAAGGACGCAAATGTGGACACCTTCAGACCACTCCTGTGACTTGTAGGGCGTCACAATCTATTTCAACGATAATTGCAAGAGTGTGTGCGTTTCTGTCTGTTGATATGCCCAGCCAGACACATTACAGGCATTCCAGTCTGTCAGGTATTTGTATTAATTACGGGCTTAATAGCCAAGCTATGGCTGCTAAGAGGTTGCTGGAACTCTGTCATAAGGCAAAGCTTGCCTGTGATTTCGCAAGCAGGGCCTCCCTTGCCTGCAAACGGCTAATCCCATTGATACAGACGCTTGATTGTTCTCCAGCACACATTCCTATTTTTAAGTCAGCTGCCAGCAAAGCAAACTTTTAAGGAAAGGCACCCAGAAGGCTTTGTCCTGGTCAGCCAACCTAAAGCTGGTCTCTTGGCAGGGCAGGATTAAATTTGATCACGGTGACCTTCCTGATCTTAAGGGGGCTAACAAAGACAGAAGTGTTTTAATTATTTTAAGGTTTCAACAGATGCCCTCCACTGGCTTAGAAAGGGCAGGTATTATAGCCCATATTATTTAGACCAAGGGTGGCCGACCAATTCCCACAGGCCATAACTACCCACTCAATTATTATTTTTTTTAAAACACAGTATTTGCCCCTCCAAAGATTCCCTGCTGAAATGCCATGGTACCAAAAGCTTTTAAAAATGTGTGTCTCAAGGCTTCCCACTATTTACCCTATTTTTAAATTTAAAAATATATATATTCTTAATTATTATTTTTTAAAAAGAATGACTCCAGAAAATTCCTCCTGGGAATCCACAAGGCTTTTTTGTACAATCTCCCATGCAGTTGTCTATTAAAAAATATCTATGAGTGCAATAATGAATGAGAAAAACATTTAAAATAGTGTAGAACAGATGATGAAGGCGGCTTTGAGAACTGCAGTTCCCATTATGCCCACTTATTTTTACATTTTTGGCCACACCCACTCTGCCATGCCCCTCCCCCTAAAACTTAGTGATGGTCAATGCAATCCTTGGCCCAAAAAAGGTTCGCTGCTGCTGATTTAGACATCTGTGGTACAGGAAAAACTGAAGATCGTCCCCCAGGAGATCAATGCCCTATGTGGGAAGTGTCAAAAACTAAAATAAAAAAAATTATCAAATATTCTCATCTCAGTTTTCTCCTAAACGTGATTTCTACTCAAACCAAAAGAGCCTTTAAATGCCTGCGGGTGGGATGTTTTTTAATGCATTTTCCCCCCTCCTTGGTTTTATTGTATGTACAGTTGAACCTCGAGCTGCGGACATAATCCATCCTGGAGGCACGTCCGCAACTCGAAGCGTTCGCATCCAGAAGTGCCACGTCTGCACACGGTGTGATTTAGTGCTTCTGGACATGCAGCGAAACCCGGAAGCAACCCGTTCCGGTACTTCTGGGTTGTCACGGGACGTAACACGAAAAGACACAACATGAAGCGGACGCAACACGAGGCATACAACAGAAACAGTAAGAGCATATTAGAGAGTTATACATCTTGTGTTGTCACTTTTGCATGTTACCACATGGCTAAGCAATTGCCTCTTAGTCCCACAGTTATTAGCTAATTGTGCTGCTTTTGCTCGTTTCTCTGCTTTCCTGTTGCTCCTTGATAATTTATAAGACTACTTATACTGGGCTCTGATATCCCCCTACTGAAGGGCTGTTCAGAGAGCATTTGATATTTTAGGTGAGCTCCTTATTCCCCAATAATTTATTGGAATGGGAAAGAGTTTTATGTGAACAAAATAGCACGGGCTTTTACAGCTACTGAAGACCAGTCTCTAACCAATATATAATCTATGGAATGGGACAAGTATGTCATAATCTGAAATAATTTTTCTTGTATAACATTATTTTCTCTCACCAGCCTCCACCTTGAGATAATTATAATGATATGATTGTGTGAAACAGAGCAGAGATGGAAGTCCATCCTGTCAGTATTTTATGCTTCATTTAATAGGTTCCTTTTCCTGCAGGACTTTCCAAAATAGTATGTGGGACTGCTTGTTTGTTTGTAAGTCACTTTGGGTTGCTCTGGGAAAGATAAACGACTGACGTATTGAATAATAATAATAAATCAATCTTGCATTTCTGTTTGCAGGTAGGGAGAGGTTAGGGTCAGATGAAAGAGGCCCTGACAATCAAAAAACAGGCGAGAAATACAGATGGCTCAACTCCTCTCAGGATAACCAACCATTTGCATTTGGTATATATGTTTATTCTTTCCCTACAGCTGACAGTCACACATAAGATTGAGAAAATTGTGGGGGGGGGGGAGAGGGAGGACCTGGCACAACCGTGAGGAATGTAAAAGTAGTCACTGCATAATGTTTTTGAGTGGGGGGAGGCACTGCTCAGCCCCTGTTACGCCTGCCCAGCGGTCGCCGCCACCTCTTGGTAAAACCGGGAGGCCAGATCCGGCACGGCCTCCTCCAGCTGCCTGACGAATTCGTTCCGCTCAGCCTCCGACCAGCTGCGGAACCACTGGTCCCACAGCCTCATCTGGCACTCAAAGATGGAGGGGGGCTTCCCGGGTCCCACGCTGAGCCCCGCCAGCCCTTCCAGCAGGGGGAGCACCTTCCACGGCACGGCCTTGTCCACCAGGTCGCGGAGGAACTGCTCTCGTTGCGCCGGGGCCCAGCCCGACAGCCAGTGCAGGAGGCAGCGCATCTCTTGCGCGGTCACGTACGACAGGGGCAGCGGTTCGGACATCCTGCGGGGCGGGGGAAGAGCGGTGAAGAAACACAGGCAAGGGGAATTATGCGGCCTTGGGAGAAGCGAAGGAGCCTTGAGGAGACAGGGAGAGAGAAACAGGGCTTTGGGGAAGGGTGGGATTCAAACTCAAGAGTGGGAATAATAAATTTTTTTTAATATCCCGCCCTCCCCAGCCGAAGCAGGGCTCAGAGCGGCTAACAACAATAAAAGCAACACAGCATTCTAAAATCAATTCATTTTAAAATCAATTCAAAATCAAATCAAATTAATGGCAACCATTGGGCTAGAGTTCTATGAGGATTACCAAAAGAGGGGGTCAGACTGTGCCTTGGCCAATGGCCTGGTGGAACAGCTCTGTCTTGCAGGCCCTGCGGAAAGATGTCAAGACCCGCAGGGCCCTAGAATCTTGTGACAGAGCGTTCTACCAGATTGGGAACTCAAAGATGTTTTTGTTTGAAGACCGTAAGGTCCTCTGTGGGATATACCAGGAGAGGCGGTCCTGTAGGTACAAGGGTCCTAGGCTTCATAGCATAACTTTTGCCAAGCCCAGTAATGTCAGTCCTTGATGTTTCCACACAAGCAAAGTACCCTTAATAGCTAACTTGTAACATGGGTGTGAGTGGCGCTGTGGGTTAAACCACAGAGCCTAGGACTTGCCGATCAGAAGGTCGGCGGTTAGAATCCCCGCGATGGGGTGAGCTCCTGTTGCTCGGTCCCTGCTCCTGCCAACCTAGCAGTTCGAAAGCACCTCAAAGTGCAAGTAGATAAATAGGTACCACTCCAGCGGGAAGGCAAACAGCGTTTCCATGCGCTGCTCTGGTTCGCCAGAAGCGGCTTAGTCATGCTGGTCACATGACCCGGAAGCTGTACGCCGGCTCCCTCGGCCAATAAAGCGAGATGAGCACCGCAACCCCAGAGTCGGCCACGGCTGGACCTAATGGTCAGGGGTCCCTTTACCTTTACCTAACACGGGTATAGCGGTTCAGGGTCTGTGGGGTGGAGCGTTGAAGACCCCTTATACTATGTCTGCAGCAGGGCCCGGCGTCTTAAGAGCCACCCCAGCAGCATGAAAGAGCAGCTTTTCAGCCACTGAGGATTGCTCTAGAGTCACTCTGGAGAAAGTGTGTGCGAAGAAAATCATTCAGGAATCACTGAAGTCTTGAGTTGAAAGGGACCCAAACCCGTTGCAAAGCAGTTGTTCTGTATGCTCCAAATCTAAGCATTATGGGGCACATTTCCAAGAGAAATGTGTGCACGTTCTGTTACGTATAATGGAACTTCAGAGGAAACTTAGATGGTTGTAATATCTTAGAAGGGGCGTGTCTGTGACTGTGTCTCTCTTTCACTCTCCCTCTCCCTGATCCTGGTCTCTCCTCCTCCTCCTCACTCGATATCAATTCTTCTCCTTTTTAGAAATACAGCAAAATGTGGTTCCCATCAAAAGTATGGACAAAGAATACCAGCCAAAACTATTATTTCCACTTCCACAGGAACTATTGCCAAAATCCGTCCCCTAGAGGTGTCACCAATTGAACCTGGCGTTTTGCTCCACGTGCTCCACCTCCGGCTATGAAAGCGACACAGCCTATACAAATGAGGGGACCAAGGCATGCCTTGAAGGCAGAGTATTGGCAAATGGGTGTCGATGGTGCAATAGGAACTTGGTGCTGCTCCAAGTGCCTGTATGTTACAATCGCTCTAGAAGGCTGTGCAAAACTGTGGCAGGCTCTCGTGAAGAGCAGCAGAAGTAAACAAGAGATGGAAAAGACCCTGCGAATCCTGGAGACGGAGAACTGCACAACACAAATGACCAAGTGAAAGTGAGCGGAGTGAGAATTATGCCCTGGGATCCCGTATGCTGGCAGAAGGAGGTTATGAAGGCTGCTACCAGGAACCTTACAAGAGAAGATTTGAAACAGAATTCTGGAAGAAGGTGGAGAGAGGAAGCTGAATATATGAGTGTCCAGTGAGAAATGCCCTGATGGTGCATGGGAATGAGGATAGGGGGTGGGCTGGGGATGTTTACATGTGAAACCTGGGTTCAAACCTTCTATCAGCTAAGGATGTAAAATGAGAATATTATTGTATATATTTATTTCCCCTGATGGAACTCAAGGCAACTTGTAGGATCTGAGAAGCACCTGAATGCCGGACAGTGGCGTAGCGTGGGGGGTGCAAGGGGGGCCGGCCGCACCGGGCGCAACATCTGGGGTTAGGGCAAATCCACGGGTTAGGGGGCGCAAATTACTTGCCTTGCCCCGGGTGCTGACAACCCACGCTACTCCACTGATGCCGGATCAAACACAGGGTGACATTCTTATCATTTTTTAAGCAATGAAACTAGGATCCACTAAAACCCTATGAATACACGGGCAGGAAACATCCCAGTAACTAATTAAAAATGTTGCAGCAAATAGCTTGCTTTTTTTTTTTACACCAGGGGGCATAATCTGAACCACCTCTTAGCTCCTGGAGGGGTGTGTGTGTGTGTCCGTTTTTGATCTGAAAAGGACTCCCGCAATCGTCCACCCGCCCCACCTTCCGAAAACGTGGAACGTCTCAGAAAGATCAGCCCTAAGCATAGTTCTGATTTAAGTGCAAATATAGCCCCGAGATTTCAGAGGCGGCGGTGAAGAGGGAGGGTCAAGTTTCGTCCCTAACCCTCTCCCCACCACCACCCACCCATTCATTTGTGCAAATGCCACAACGGGAAGGGCTGCCATTGCAATTCCACGATTCCCTCCCCTCCTATAACACGACGGGGTGGGGTGGGGGGTGACGCTCCCAAGAAAGATCCCCGGAAAGCCGGCGCCGAGTTCTCACCTGAGTCCGCTCCCTGCTCAACGCGCGCCTCCTCCCGTCCCGACATCCAATGTTGCCGCTTCCATTTTTCACCTCGGGGAGGAGACTCGGGAGGAGGGACGGAAAGAGCCGAGCGCGTCCGGAAACGCCCGAACGTCAGACCAATGATTTGCGCGGGGAGGAGGAGGAAAGAACGACGATCGCCTTCCTCTCGGCGGAAATTGCCGAGGGGGTTTCGTGCGACACGGCCGGGGGTTCCGGCGATCGCCGGAAGTTACCGAGGACCTTGCCGGAACTTGCTTCCGGATTGGAGCGCTCCTCGGGAGACCCGGAAACACCCGAAATAGCCCGGAAAGAATCTCCGGGCGAGGGTAGCACCCGCGAAACTCCCCCCTTTGCCCTCCCTCCCTCCCCTCATTTGGGGTTCTGGATACTGAGCGGAAGTGGCCGGAAACGCACGACTGCGAACGAAGCGCGGGCGGAGATTCTCGAGCGAAGTCGAAGGCGGTGTCGGAGGTCGCCTCAGAGCGCCGAAGCCCCCTCCGGAAGTTTCCGAACGCCCCCGAAGCTCCGGGGAGGGCAGGCAGCGGCGCCACACAAGATGGCGGACGGGGAGGAGGTTACTCTGGACGGGAGGCCGCTCCAGGCGTTGAGGGTCGCCGACCTGAAGGCGGCTCTGGAGCAGCGCGGCCTGGCGAAGAGCGGGCAGAAGAGCGCGTTGATCAAGCGCCTCCGCGGGGTGAGAGAAAGGGCCCGGCGGAAGGGGGCCCTGGGGCCCGGGCCGCTCCGCGCATGCGCAGACCCAGACAGGCAGTTTTTTGGCCTCAGCGACGGGGCTCGTGGCCCCGGGGTGCAGATCGTTAGTACGCATGTGCGGGGCAATATCCCACTACTGCCACCAAGTGGCGGGGCGAGGTTGTGCGGGGCGCCACCGGTTGCACAAGTGGGGGGGGGGGAGAGGACGGTGCCAACACCACCAAAGGGAGAGGGCCCCCCACTTCTGACATCACTTTGGGGTCACCCAGCAGGAGGAGCGAGTGGAGGTCTTCCTTTAAAAAAAATAGGGGGGTAGATCTCATGAAAACTGGATCTCTTGTTACTAAATCAAAGCGGGATTGGGATCCAGTGTTGGAGGGAAAGTGGTAGGTTTTATAACCCATTAAATTACAACCATATCCCTTTTCAGTTTCACCTTTCACCCTTGCAAAAATATTTTTTGAGGGGGGGTGTCCCCCTGGTTAATTCTCTGTGTTTTATACCTCCATTGAGCTTCCCTGGCAAATGTTACAGGCGGTTAGGACGAGCCAGGTGAGCTTTGCAAGAGCTGAGCTGCTGTGTTGGAGCTCTCCCCGTTGAAGACAGGTTGCATTTTTATTTTACGTAAAGTTTCTGCAAAATGTTAAAGTGTGCAGAGGGTTTTGCGAGTATCTCCCTTGAGCATGTTGAGAACTTTGCACAAGGTCGGCTCCAAGTCTTTCAACTTCGGAACTGTACCCCGCTGAAAGCAGGCATTTCTCGATTCTGACCATGTACAACGGTACAAAGGAGTGTTGTGTTTGGAATATAATATAAGTAAATGGAAGCAGAATCTGTGAATGTATCAGAAGTATAGGGAGTCCAGAGTGAGGATTGGGAACCTGTGCCTTTTACCCTGTGTGGACTTTCCTTCTTGATGCCAAGGGGCAGGGAGTGAGCAATTGAAAAGGAAGACAAGTTGTGGTGCCCTGTTCTGGGCAAAAGTTCGTTATGCTCTGCTTTTGGTGTCAAATGGATGTATGGGATAAATGGATATTGCTCGTTCTTATGTCATGTTATTGGAACTGTTCCCAGACTGTTCGTGTGTGCATGTGTGGTGTTATCCATTCCCCCCCCCTCCTTGACTTAAATACTGTGCTCATGATAGTAACACCTGCTAAGTTCATGGCAGGGGTAAGATTGGAACCCAGGGCTTTCCTGCTTCACTGTTGAATCTCTTGGGTTATAGTAGCTGTCAGTCCTATGGGTGTCAGCGCTTTTCTGGCTGCTTACAGTGTAGTACTATGCCAGTTTTCCAATTTGTGAATAAGCCCTGCTGTGCTTGGTGCACCTTTGTGCCACGTAAATTAATCAAAGCCTTTGGCGTGTAGCTGCAAATTTGGATTATAGAAGCATACGAAGAACCTAGCTGCTGGATCAGGGCACAGGCCCAGTTAGTTTAACGTCCTGTTCTTGCTAGTCTGGTGTCCTGTTCTCCAGCAGATGCCCAAGGGAAGGCTGCAGGCAAGACCTGGACGCAACAGCGCTCTTCCTACTTGAGTCATACCGCCTCTTGACAGTGGAGCTAGACCATAGCCATATCCTCCAAAATAAGGCAGTGTGATGTAACACATAGAATCTAAGAATTGTAGAGTTGGAAGGGACCACAAGGATCATATAGTCTAACCCTTTTGCCCAACCTGGGGCTCAAACCCACAACCCGGAGAGTAAGAGACTCTTGCTTAAGAAATGGGCCCTCAAATGCAGGTTTGAGTTGAAAGTGGGTCCAGTGTCCGGAAGGGTTGAAGACTATTGGTGTAACAGGTTACTGTGTTGTACAGTGATACCTCGGGTTACATATGCTTCAAGTTACATACCCTTCAGGCTACAGACTCCACTAACCCAGAAATATTACCTCGGGTTAAGAACTTTGCTTCAGGATGAGAACAGAAATCGTGCTCCGGCGGCACGGCGCAGCAACAGCAGGAGGCTCCATTAGCTAAAGTGGTGCTTCAGGTTAAGAACAGTTTCAGGTTAAGAACGGAGCTCCGGAACGAATTAAGTACTTAACCCGAGGTACCACTGTACTAGAACTGGGAGACTTGGGTTCTAATTGCCATGCACCCGTGAAGCACATTTGGGGTTGGCATCTCAGCCTCACCTACCTCGCAGGGTTGTTGTGAGGTTAAAACAGGTGGCGTACGAGTTCCCTGAAGGAAGGGCAAGACAGAAATGTAACAGGCAACATGGGGCTGTGTGTGGTGAGTCAGTTACGTGTTACATGAATCCTGTTTGCACTTACTTCATTGCACATGCGTGATTCTTTCTGCATTAATAGACTCTGTTTGGGCGGGAGTCAGATCTTAATTTGAGCTGCAACTTGTTGGGATTTGGGGCTGGAAGTACTGAGAGAGCCCACCCTGGAACCTGCAGGGTGCTCATAAAGAAGAGTCGCTCTTCCATCAGTGACTACAACCAGCCTCACGTCATTGGGATTAAAAAGAGAGGCTGCCAGGTGGCCTTGAGCCCCAGTAACTCTCTTTGTAAAAATTTGCCATTAGTGGAAACGCTGAATTAGGCAAGGCTTGCGCTACAGAATCAGTAACTTCTCTTGAGAATTACTTGTGCTTAGATACAATGCCGTTGCATTTTCCGAGCGTCAGTACTGTACGTTTCTGGCTGGCACTGTAAATTCCCCCATCTTTGTAAAGAACTCGCTTCCTCCAGTATTCTGCATGTTTTCTGTTGATTTGTTCTTCTGGCTGGAGTAATTTGGCCCCCAAGAGATTTGGTCAATTGACCAAATGAAAGTATCTTTCAAGATAGTTAAAATAGTGACCAACAGGTTGTATGTGAAATTCAAAACATTAATTAGACGGATGTCATTTGTTGAAGAATATATATATTTATTAGATGCACGTTTCCTTCAAGAAACTCAGCGTGGCGTACATGGTTATCCTGCCATTATATCTGCACAACAACCCTGTGAGGTGGGTTAAATTGAGGGCATTTAATAGGCCCAGCTTCACCTTATGAGCTTCATGGCTGAGTGGTGATTTCAACCTAGATCTCCCTGGCTCTAGTCATGAGATCATACAATAGTAGATTTGGAAGGGATCCTGAGGGTCATCTAGTCCAACCCCCTGCCAAGTCTCCAAACTCTACTCACTAGGCATTAGCTTTTGCTGCCGATTACTTCTTGTGCCCCTGTTTAAAGATGCCTGCAGTTAATAGGAAGTGTTCACTATAAGAAGCATTGCTTTTTTGCTATTGGGTTTTGCAGGTGTAACAGATGACAATGTACTGAAATTTTAAAAAGTAAACACCTTTACATTGGCATTTAGAGCCTCATGGACTATTTGACCATGGTCAAATAATGAGCCAACTAACAATTGACCAGTGCGCCAACCCTACTTCTTGCCACTGTTTTAGTCGGACTTGATGTTATGAGTTTCAGGCAAGAGTGGAAAATTGTCCTTGTTTTCATCACTGAATAACACAGATACCTGATTTAAACTTTCTTATTATAGTAGACTTCATTCTGTGTGTGCAGAAGGGGTTGTCATTGCTTCTGATTAGGTAATTTTTTGGGGGGTGGGGGAAGATGGCCCTTTTGCATTTAGGTTGGCTGGGTTGGAGTGTAGCCTCTTCCCAGCAGGAAGAGGGTACACTCTGGCTTTAAATCAAGTTTAGTTACCATTAGATCAACCCTAGTCGCTCCAGAGATTTTGGACTAAAACTCCCATCTACCACGGTTAGCACAGTCACGCTGGCCAAGGTGAATGGGAGATGGGGTCCAAAAAGTTGGAGGGCCCTGGGCTGGGGAAGACCACATTAGTTGCTGTAGGAAACCAGGATTTATCTGAAAAGCACACAGAATATTAAATGAGCCTCAGCGTCATGACTTTGGTTTTTCTTCTTTCAAAGCCAGTTATTATGACCTACTTGAATGGATTGTTGTGCAGATAGAGGATAAAATTTTGTATCGTCTTTTGCAAATGAAGAAGTGTGTTGCAAATGATTAGCTGCTGCAGAAACTTCCAGGATGCATCTGGCAGGGTTCTGTGTGATGAGAGATGACTTGGGTGGTGTGTACATGTTTGGTGCTGCACTGATGTGCTGTTTCAGTGAGATGTTGACAAGTTAGTAGCTAAATATCTTACCGTGAATCACATGTGAGCTTCCTCTGAAGATATCTGATGAAGGTTGGATGTGTAAAAAAGTCAACTGGAGTCTTAAGTTCCAGACTGGTGGCACGTGTGGTTTCTGACTTGGGATAATTGAACTGAAGAGTCCATTTCTGATCAAGCTGACATCTGTGGATTCAGCTGGATTCTACTAAAACCTAGTGAGATTAATTACATTTCAGTAAGAGGTGCAAAAGAAGTGGTGCAAAATTATTAAGTAATGACTTCTGATTCACCATTGTGTGTTGGTGGAAAGGCATGCAGTGATTTGGACGTGTCGTTGTGTTAGGACTTGGAGGACCTGGGCTTATTGGGGGGGTTTGAAGGAGAAGTTGTCCTTGGACAGGTCACAAGAGCTGGGATAGGTTGGGTGGTTTGGATTTCTTGAGTCAGGTTGCTGAGTGAGGGTTGGGGTGAGTTTAGGAAATTCAGGGTTGGGTTAAAGGCTAATCCTCGCCGGGAAAGTGACAGACGAATGCTGGGTTTAACTCACGGAACTGAGAATGGATTGGATGGTTGGTTATTGGATGTCTTGAGAAACTGGTGTAACTCCGGTTGTATCCTTTATGGCTTAGCATATGGAAGATGGTTCTTGATAGACTTTGGGATAGGGTGTTTTTATAAAAAAGGAGAGATGGTGATTAGTATGTTTGGCGCATGGGCCAGCCTTGGGTGCCACCAAAGTTCTGGGCAGTATGAGATGATCTGACCTGATATCTCCCTTTTTTCGTTTCAGGCCCTGATGCTCGAAAACCTCCAGAAGCACTCAACCCCTCACACCACCTTCCAACCCAATTCCCAGGTGAGAGATGCCCTGTGTGGTTGTGCTACACCAAACTGGCTGCAGGGAGCAGCCCTTTCCCTTTGTCTCTCTGCAGCTGGCCCTGAAAGTCCCGTGATAATTGTGTGTGCCTAGTTCCAGTCCTGTCCCCACAGCTGCAGCGTGAACTTAGGGACTCCTCAGCTTTACACCTAGGCTTATTTCCCTGGAGTTTGTGCCTTCCCATTCTAACTTGCTAGATCCACCATAACTGCCTAAGGTTGGGGTCGAAACTCTTGCCCTCCTTGTAAGGCCCAGTTTCTCTATTGTGTCCTATTAGATCGGCGAGGAGATGAGTCAAAACAGCTTCATCAAACAGTACCTGGAAAAGCAGCAGGAGTTGCTGAGGCAACGTCTGGAACGGGAAGCTCGGGAAGCCGCGGATTCAGAGAGTGAGTATAATGAGCCCCGTTCTCTCTCTCTCTTCTGATTCTCCACCCCAGTAGACTTGGGAGGCAGACTGCCTTTCAGAACCAAAGAATTAAGGCACATTCTTGTGTTGCTGTTGTTGGCTTTTAATTCTGTAACCAAAGAGCCGGAACGGAGCCCACACCTCTGGTTAGCGGGAACTCTTAAGTCTAATTGGTAGCCAGCATATCTTTTGCCTGCTGCGGAAGTTTGGAATGAAACCAGAATGGATGTCTTGGAACGGTTTGTGTTCTGAGCAGTCGTATTGCCAACCCTGGAGCTCCTGTGGCATTTGGAAGCTTGTGCCGCTTTTGAAAATACTGATTTTGTTCATTCCCAGTTAGTGGCACTTTCCACAATATTTGTATTACACAAGAGTCTGTGGTCATTTTAAGTGGAAAAGAAAAATGGTACAAATGTTTCATCCTGTTCCATGAAAAAATGGAGGCTCTGACAATTTGAAACATACAAAGAGAAGTCTCTGAGGTTACAGACAGCTTCCTTCTTTTCTTCCCTCCTCGTCCTCCTCCTTTATATATTTATTTATAACCTGCCTTTTTACCTGACGGGACTCAAGGCAGCTTACAGATGAAAACAAGAACCACTAAAATCATAGAAAAGGCAATTGTTAAAATACAGTGGTACCTCGGGTTACAGACGCTTCAGGTTACAGACTCCACTAACCCAGAAATAATACCTCGGGTTAAGAACTTTGCTTCAGGATGAGAACAGAAATCGCGCGGCGGCAGTGGGAGGCCCCATTAGCTAAAGTGGTGCTTCAGGTTAAGAACAGTTTCAGGTTAAGAACGGACCTCCAGAACGAATTAAGTTCTTAACCCGAGGTAAGGTAAAGGTAAAGCGACCCCTGACCATTAGGTCTAGTCATGACCGACTCTGGGGTTGCGGTGCTCATCTCGCTTTATTGGCTGAGGGAGCCGGCATACAGCTTCCGGGTCATGTGGCAAGCATGACTAAGCCGCTTCTGGCGAACCAGAGCAGCGCACAGAAACGGCGTTTACCTTCCCGCAGGAGCGGTACCTATTTATCTACTTGCACTTTGACGTGCTTTCAAACTGCTAGGTTGGCAAGAGCAGGGACCGAGCAACTGGAGCTCACCCCCTCGTTGGGATTCGAACCGCCAACCTTCTGATCGGCAAGTCCTAGGCTCTGTGGTTTAACCCGTCCCTAATCCGAGGTACCACTGTACAATTAAACACTGATAGAATTAAAGCTATACAGTGGTACCTCTGGATGCGAATGGGATCCGTTCCGGAGCCCTGTTCGCATACTGAAGTGAACACAACCCACGTCCGTGCGGGTCGCGATTTGCTGCTTCCGCGCATGGCGTCATTTTGAGCGCAAGCGGCAAAACCCGGACGTGATGTGCTTCGTTACTTCTGGGTCGCCGCGTAGCGCAACCCGAAAAGGCTTAACCTGAAGCGACTTCAACCCGAGGTATGACTGTATAATCTAAAAAATCTGTTTAAAACATACCAATAATTGCAATGAAAACAGCATGATACAAGCAGTAAATTCCCAAAAGCCTGTTGGAGGAAGAAAGTCTTCACCTGCCAGCAGGACAGCAAGGAAGGAACTTGTCTAATGTCTCTAGGGAGGGAGGTCCATAGTCTGGGAACCACCACTGAGAAGGCCCTCTCCTGCGTCCCCACCAAGCATGCCTGTGAAAGTCGGGTGCTTCCTCCCTCCCTCTCTTCCTCCCTTCCTCCCTTCCTTCAGTCTATATGCCACCCTTCCCTCCCAAAGGAGCTCAGGGCAGCAAGCACATAAGTAATAGAAACATTTGAAACACATTTTAAAAATAGTTGAAAACATTATCTCGGCCAGTGACTATCATGAACGGTGTTTTTCAGTCATCAAACGCCTAGGTAAGCAGGGTTTGTTCCTCCTGAAAGTTAATGATGGATCCAGGTGCAACTCACCTGGAAGGGTTTGTAGGGGCCGAAGTACAGTGGTACCTCGGGTTACATACACTTCAGGTTACAGATGCTTCAGGTTACAGACTCCGCTAACCCAGAGATATTACCTCGGGTTAAGAACTTTGCTTCAGGATGAGAACAGAAATCGTGCTCTGGCGGCGCAGCGGCAGCAGGAGGCCCCATTAGCTAAAGTGGTGCTTCAGGTTAAGAACAGTTTCAGGTTAAGAACGGACCTCCAGAACGAATTAAGTACTTAACCCGAGGTACCACTGTAGTTGATATTAAGGAAGGCACTCTTTTAGTTACTGACAAGTCTGCAATTCTAACCCCCAAAGAGTGACCAAAAAATTCAGAAAAATTGTGTTAAGTTCCAGATTAAGGAATTTGATAAGAACACTGAAAGATCGAGAAATATTTTGCCTGCGGAAAGAAAAATTGATAAGAGGATTGAAATGATGGGCAAAAAGCTGGAGGAAAGGATGCTGTCGTTTTTGTCTGCTGACTGTGCTGTTTTAAATCCTTATGGGTGTCTCTATCGAAAGGCAGGTTATAAATTCCGTATAGAAAACAAGTAAATATGTAACTTGGAACACAAACTTTGATGACCTGGCAGGTTAAATGGGTCCTTGTGAAAAAGCCCCTAGTAAAAAAGCAAAGGGACTGTTAAAATGAAGTTGATGAGTTGGAAAACATTTTGAGGAGAAACAACTTGATCTTGTGGAGTGTTTCTGATGAAACAGAACAGCTGGTATTCTCCAGTAAATTATGGGTTCGTATTCTGCCCATTTACTGATGGACAAGATAGCATGGAAGTTTTATATCAGGTATCAGAATACTGTTGACTGACTGTTATTAATAAAACTTTCAAGATAGTGATACAAAACCATTAAGTAGTTTATGTTACTTAAAATTGGAGGTGGTGATTAACGAAGGTCATGTTTAAGTCTTCCTTCCTCAGGGATGCTGCAAGAAGAAACATGTTGAAATTTGTGGTTGTGCGACAGGATAGGCATCAATAATTGGTGGGTTTCTCCCTCTAAATGAATTGCTTCTTCATGCCCTGTTAGGATAGGCAGTGTGTGTTTGTTCTTGAGAAGAAGGTCAGTTATTTATTGACCGCTTTAAGAAATTTGGAAATAACATTGGGGGGGGCAGTTTATTTATTTAAAAAAAAACCCTTTGTTGCTATAAAAACACAATCATCTTGTGAAGCTTAGGTGGGCATCTTGTTGAGCAGTGCAAAGAGCCCTTTTTGTCTAATGAGGTCAAAGGCCCTTGTCAGGTCTACGAAGGCGATATAGAAAGGCGCCTCTTCTCTCGGCAATACTCTTGCAGCCGGAACAGTGAGAAAACCACATTGGCTGCTGACCTCTGAGCTCTAAAGCTGTATTGTGACACGGGATAGACTCTGTCAGTGAATGACTGTAATCTGTTGAGAACCACACGGGTGAAGGTTTTCCCCACAATACTCCACAGGGAGATCAAAATATATCAGTGCAGTTTACAGTAACGCCTATACACAGTGCTTTTTTTCTTTAAAAAAATGTTTAGGGGTACTCTCGTTTTGACTCAAGAAAATCACCATTTTATAGTTCAAATCGGGGGAAATAAATACAGTAAATGGACAAAAGTACAGAGATTCACAAAATGTTTAGGGGTATGTGTACCCCTGCATCCCTTCAGAAAAAAATGCACTGGACCAGAACATAACATTAGTTAACAGATATTTTGGGGGCATGCACTGAAGTTGATGAAAAACAGAGAAATTCTGGTTTTAAGTTAGAAAGGGGGGGGGTTAGCCATTATTGTTTTCTCTAAACTGGGGTGACACATTAGCTTAGTCTGGTGATAGGCATCAAATTCTAAGTTAGTAATTTGCATGGATAGTTCAGTTGGTAGAGCATGAGGCTCTCAGGGTTGTGGGTTCGAGCCCAATATCGGACAAAAATATTCCTGCATTGCAGGGGGTTGGACTAGATGACCCCTGTGGTC